>VZTV01029379.1:0-34332 GCA_013400875.1 Anhinga rufa
GGTGTGGGGTGTGGGGTGTGTGTCCCCCCAGACCCCCGAAATGCCCCTCGCCCCCCCTCCGCCTCTACCCTCTTCCACTTTTAGCTCCTTGTGCGTTTCGGGGACCCCCAGGCCCGGGTCTCTGAGCACCGCAGAGGCTCCCCGAGGGCTCCGGGGGGGGGCCGGGGCCGGTGAGTTGTGACACATCGAGGAAAGGCGTCGGAGCGGGCACTTCCCGCAGCTGCCCCGCGTCCCGCCGGCACACCCCGCACCGCCAGCGCGCCGACGCCGCCCGCTTAGCAAATGCCTAACATTTAGCAGGGCTCGAGGTGCAGGAAGAGACCCGAAATATATATTTTTACATGTGTGCTACACATATTTCCTCTGTTTCTCCGTGTTTCCCGCAGGTATTTCCCTGCCGCCGCAGGGCTCCTTCTGCCGGCTCGGGAAGCGCCTCTGCTTTTTCCAAAAGATCCCGATTTTGGAGACTTTGCTCCTCGAGGGCAGCGGGAAGGTACCGGCCGCACCGCGGAGGGCCCGGGGAGGGGGGCGCTGGGGGGGCTGCCGGGCCCGGAGCCCCCCCGGTCCCCGGGGCTCAGCCCCCGC
Source organism: Anhinga rufa (assembly GCA_013400875.1). Taxonomy (NCBI): domain Eukaryota; kingdom Metazoa; phylum Chordata; class Aves; order Suliformes; family Anhingidae; genus Anhinga; species Anhinga rufa. Next base: position 586 of record VZTV01029379.1, read on the forward strand.
AACAGGTACCGGTGATCCCCGGGGCTGCGGGGACCCGGCGCGTCCTGCGGGGAGACCCGGGGGGCAGCGGCGGGGGCAGGCGNGGGCTACCACACCCAGACACCCAGACAGAGACCCACAGACACCCAGACACAGACCCACGGACACGGACACACTCACAGACACACACAGAGAGCGCTGGCCGGCCATAGCCGATGCCCATTGCACAGACCTGTCCGAGGGAAACGTGCACCCTCTGCCCCCCAGCCCACCCCTTCCTACCAAACCCCGCCGCTGCCCTGGGCACAAACCCACCCCCGTGGCAGGGGCCACCCCGAGAGCCAGCCTGGCGGGGGCGCGAGGCGGTGGCACCCCTTTCCCCGTGCCCTCCTCTCTCCTGCAGCAGTAATTGCTGCTGTATTTATCCAAACTAGGAGGGGGTGGCAGAGAAAGACTTCGAAGAGTAATTTTCCGGGAATTCTCCTCGGTGTAATTGTCTTGATAATAAATCCAGACGCTTAGCCTGTGTATGAATTGCTTTTTACCATTTTCATTTATTATTGAACACAGTGGGGAGAAGGGGAAACGCAACAGGGCTCTTTCTTGTGAAAGAGAAGGGGCGAAGGGGCCGAGGAGACGATTTCTCTGCAGATCCGGGAAACCTGGATGTGTTCATCATCTTGCTCTCTGTTTTGTTTTTTTTTTTTCTCCCCTTAATATTTAGCCCATTTCCCCACCCTCCCCCACTTTTTTTTGGGGGGGTGGTATTGAAAACTAATTAAATAACCCGTTAGCTAACACGTTAAATTAAGATCCACTCTTGGATTTAATGATGTCTCCGGAAGAATTGACAGAAATGTGAAGACAGACTGTCAATAGATTCCTTCCCCTGGTTACACTGTATAAATGTGATTAAAACAGATCTCAGAGAAGAGTGTCCTGACACGGTGCCCACGCAGGGATGGAGCCATCGGGGCACCCGTGGGTCTCTGGAGACAAAAGTCTCCTGAAGTGGGTGCTGAGATGGATGGCAGGACAACACTGCTCCTCCCTGGGGTGGCCCGTGGTGGGTTGGGTAGAGAAACCACCCCGAGACACGATTTGGGTTGGAGCAAGACCCTGGCAAAGGCTTGTGCCTCTGGGGAAGGGGGAAGCGTCCCTGGGCAGTGCCCCCAGCTGCCCCCCCCTAGCACCGAGCGATACTGGCCACACGTCCCCCTTCATCCCCAGCCCTTGGAGCGGTCCAGGGCAGCCTCGTGCTATGCGGGTGGATGCAAAGCTGAACCTTCGCTTTGTCCTGGCTCCAGCAATGCAAACAGCGGCCGGTACGGTGAGCATACACCCATCGCTTTCTGCTTAAGCTCTCAGGTAAAGGTTACCTTAGCATCCAGGCTGAAAAAAATCAATGGCTGATACAGCATGAGACTCAGAAAGACAACATACATCTATCACTTAGGGATTCGATGGGCTTAGAATAGTCTTGTCAACAAATGATTGTTTAAACAGAATATCTCAACTGTTTATGGCACCCTTAATCCATACATCTAAGCACCACTGTAACATGTCGTCAGCATGGATTGCTCTGTAGAAACCTCTGTTGTTAGGTCCGGAGCTGCAGAACGCTTAAGCATGTGCTTAAGTCTCTTAGACTTCAAATTAATCATGCACTTAAGTGTTTTGCTCGACTAGGCCAGGCCTAAGAACAGGGAAATACCTGTCATTACGTTAATGGATGAAGTTTTTGTTTCCTGCCCTTCATTTATGTAGCGTATAAAGGGCTAAACGCACACACGCGTGCTCCGGACACCAAATCTTCTGGCTGATTTATCCAGCCGGTGCACAAACAGACCCTGTGTCACCCGGACATGGAGATTATTTCATAGCTCTTCCTCCTCCCCCGGGTGCTGGAGTCCCTGACGTGGCATTTCAGGGAGGCTTTGGGCCAGCAGAGCCGATGGTGGTGGGTGAAAACCCCCCAGGGGTTGGGAGTTAAATGACACACGGAGGGAAAGAGGATCGGAGCAGATGGAGGGGGCTGAAAAAGAAGATGCAGAAGAGAGTGAAGAGCAAAAAGAGGCTGGAAAAGCATCGCAGACCCGGAGCAACAGATACAATGTCCACAGGGACCGAAGCAGGGAAAGGGAGGGAGGCTGGTGCCAGCTCCAACCAGCCTGGAGACCTTCTGGTGGAGGCCTGTAGCCCCCGCAGAGCCCCAGCACAGTGAAGGCTGGCGATGCGGACCCGCAGGGAGCAGCTGCGCTGCCGAGGAGACGCTGCCCGAGCTGGCGCCCGGCGTCCCCTCATCCCTACACGGGAGGCTTGACCGTGACCTGGGGAGCAAACCCCAGTGTTATCATCTCCTACTTGCGTCCATCGCCTGCCCAGGCTGGCTCTGAGGTCTCTGGGGCGGGGGAGATCTCTTGCTGTGGGCTCCCCTCTCAACACTCATCTCACGTTAATAATACAACAGCTTCTGTTTCCTCCCCCAGATTACTGCAGCTTCAAAGCAAATTTGAAAAGAGGCTTTCAGGTGTTTGGGGCTTGCAAGGGGACAGGGGCTTATGAAAACACAGGACCTACAGAACAAAAAATACAGCGGGAAAGAAGAGAGAGCGAAAGAAATAAAGGAGCGTTAAAGCATGTATCAATATTTCTCCTCAAAATGTAGCATGCATTTTCTTTTCTGAAAAATTAATAACCTCACTTTGTCAATGGACTCTCTCTCCATCCCCACCTCCATCCCTCCCGCTCGCCTTCCCTCCTCTTCCTCCCTCTCCTTGGTTGCAGATGATGTTCAATGGAAAACAAGCAGAAAATAAAAAAAGCCGGTTAATCCTCAGCAATTCCAGACTTGAGCTTTTTAACGGCCTCTCAGGGTTCATCTCCCAGCCACACGACCTCTGCAGAGAAGGGGAGCCCTCCCTGCCGGCTGCTGGCCGCTCCTGGCTCCGGTTCAGCCATGCATCTTCAGGCAGCGCAACGCCCCGGCACGCTGCGTTCAGGCGAATCGAAGTGCATGGCCTGAATTCCCCAGGAGGGTGTCCCTGCGCAACCTCGGGGCAGTATGAAGGCGGTCGCCGGAGGAGGTGGGGTAATTGCCAAAAGGATTTGGGGGCTCGGCCCATGTGCTCCGGCGAGACTCAGCCAGACGCCTGCAAGGGCCAAGCGCCCGGGTGCGTGAGATGCTGAAGCTGTTTGCATTTAATCTCCTCCTTAAGGCCAAGCAGCTAGATAAATGATGCACCCCCTGAGCGGTCTTGCTGGAGGGGACTGGGGTAAGTCCTTCCTGAGGTGCCACTTCCTTCTCTTCCTGCTGGGTCCCTGCCCCAATCTCAACCCCAGCAGTGGGTGCCCGAGGCCAGGGAGACCCTCAGCACCTGCCCCGAGAAACCTGGCCTGGCTGGAGGCAGCGCCTGGACCCCTTGTGGGACCGTCCGTAGGGCTCCCGGAGCAGCCGGCAGAGACGCCAGCAAGAATCCCGATTTACCAGCACTTCTGCACGTGCTTAACTTGGGCCGGTTATGAAATGCCCTCCATGTCAGCGTGGTGCCTGGGAGGCTGGGGCAGGGATGGCTGCAGTCCTGCCTGCCGTGGGGACACCACGAGGGGCTCGAGCTGGGGATCAAACCTGCTCCCCATCGCTCCGGCATCCAGTGGCTCTTGAGGGCAGAGCTGTTAGGAGGCTGCCGGAGCTGGAGAGCTGGGGAGAGGTGGTTGGGAGAGCAGGGGAGCACCCGCCCTGCCGGGATCCTGTGGCTCAGGATCAAACCCACGAGATGTTGTGGTGGTGAAGACCTGGAATATTTTCCCAAGACGCTGCTCAGCTCTTGGGGCCAGCGGAGAGCTTGTCAAATATTGAGCAGGCATGTCAATGTTGCAAGCTCTAAGTGAAAGCAAAAATCAGTTAATGGTCTTCCCGAGCTGTCCTCTTGGCGTGGGGAGTCCTCGCAGAACCTGGGGCGGATGATTTGCGAGGGGTTGATGTGCTGCTTAGTAAAGTGGTCATTCAGCAGCCATTAACGTGTGTATAAAACAAAATATCCAAAAAATCCCAGTGGGAAGGGGGAAGCACTGCCCGGATTCGAGGTGCTATTCATCAGAGCCCATAAGTACCCGCTTAAACCCCCCTGAGAATTTGGAGAAGAGTTTTGGGACCCGACAGGAGATGGGTTCCTCCTTCTGTGAGAATTTATACGAATTTTAATTTCTTCAAGTAGGAAAAAAGCAAGAAATTGAAAAAAAAAATTAAAACCATTACAGACATTGTCAATCAAAGCAGGTGGTTTTGACAAGCTTTAACGTTGGAGCTAAATTTAAGTTTGGGCGGTTTTTCAAATTTCCTTTTAGTTTAAATTAATCATGATTTAAAAACAAAAATAAAATCACACAGGGCTGGAAGAGAAAAATTATTCTTTTGGAAAATGTTGAAACAGGGCAATTTGATGACTCCCACTCTTTTCATGTGGCCAATGAAATGTTTGAAAAGGGAGATTTAATGAAACAGCTGGCTCCTTTGGGAGAAGGATTCCTTTTGAAGAAGTGGCATTTTTCAGATTTTTCAAAACTTTTGGAGCATCCTTGATCTCTGCTCGATGGGGAAGGGCTCTAGATGCTCCCAGGAATGGAGCCCTACGCTGATTCTTAAGCTGTCCTTCCTCTCCTCCAAGGTTTGTGTCCTGCCTTCCTCCAGGTGGAAAATTTGAGGACAAGAAAATTCAAGGAGGCAACTGCAGAGGCAGAGAAAATTGTAGCGCAGAGTCAGGGTGACTCTTTATGGCCAAGGACTAGGCTCCTTTCACCACCCTGTGGCAGGATGGGGCTCACAGCTGAAATTCAGCCCTACCTGGATGCTTGTGTGTGAAGTCTGAGTGAGAGATCATAAACCTGCCTTGGGCTGAGTTATGTTCAGCTCTTCTATCTGAGATGAAACTATTGGGATTCTTCATTTACAGTAAGATAATAATAAATCTTTACAGATAATAATATATCTTTAAAATAGGATAATAATATACATGTCTTCCGAGGCTTCTTCCTTTGGCTGAGGATGCAAGGTGCAATGAAGGTCTATCAACCTGCACACAGCATGTGGCGGGGTCAGATCAAAGTCCCATCTTTGGCTTCTCGCCTCCGTTGGTGAGCCGTGGTCTACCCAGATGCAATGCAGGTACTCGTTGACTCACCTTTCTGTCGGGAAGGCGTTAGCGAGCTTCTCCACTGCAGGTTGACCCTGACCTGTTAAGACAGACAGCCCCAGAGATGTGTGTTGAACCCAAAAATTAAGCAAGAGGTGACCTGAAGAACACCTGACCCAGCGGTAATATGGAGACACCAGTGTGGGGGACCCTGAGGTTGAGTGGAGTCAAACAGGCGGTGCCGAGGGCTGAGGGTTGGGATCAGGGGTCCATCTCTGCTGAGCAAGCATCGGTCTCATGTTTTATGTTTGGGAAGCATTTTTGCATGGGAATTACCTCTTGTGGTCACTAATAAAAGTGGTTGCCTTTGATGACCCTGGAGAAATGTGGCTTTTCCTGGCTTTTGAGGGAGCTGATCTGCTCTTGTGGAGATGAGGCCACTTCACATAGGTGTCTCACAAGGGAAAGTGTCCACTCATGAGCACTTGTGGTCTAGTATTAACCCCTCTGTCCTTTGGCTGTGTGAAGATAATCACAAACTAAGGAGTGTAAAGCTCTTGTACAAAGACTTTGGTATCTGGACACGACATCCTCCAGGGACCGTAGTAAAAGGCATCGTTCGAAGGCACACACACACACACACACGAGATGCATGTATCTGCGGTGGGATGGATTGAGAGCAGGATCAATATCTGTACAGTAAATACTCTGCAGCACCTGGGAAACAACCACCCCACCCCTGATCTTCATCTGATGGAAGGGAAGAAAAGCCGGGGCACCACTTTTAGGATGAGCCATTGGAGGCTGCAAAGGAGATGCCGTTGGGGAGGCCACGGGAGCGAGAGCTCGGAGGCTTTTGTGGCAGTGAGATTTGCCTAATGAATGGCTCTTTGGAGAGGAGGGATGGACCTTGTCTACACACAAAATTGCAAGCCAAAATTGGTCTTGTGTAGACACTCTTAAATCATTTTAAAGCAGGTTGGTATTGGTTTGTATAATTCGATTCCTTTACCAAAGCGAAGCGAAATCGATGCAAATGGGGTTTACATTGATTTCAGTACATCCGCACAAAGGTTTTGCCCCAGTTTAATGAAATCAGTTTAAAAACACACCTTTAGCTAAATTGGCATAACTTTGTGCCTGGCCAAGGTGAGAGAGAGAGGGAGAAGGGAAGAAGGCAGCGTGATCTACCCTAAAAAGAGGCGAGGGAGAAGTGTTTATGAAGTACATGTGCAGGCAGCGAAGCCCCCGTTTGAGCAGGCTGCAGTGGCGCAAAGTGATAAGGAATGGGTCAATATAGTTTTCTCAAAGATTTTTTTTAAAGGAAGGTTAAATGTGAGGTGATATCGATTTCCCTTTTCTCCCCGTCCCTCCTCTCGCCGCCCCCCGGCCCCTTCCCCCCCTCCCTGCCCTTTCCCCACCTCCCCGCGGCCCGGAGCCATCCTTGGAGGAGGAATTGCAGCCCAAAGTGGCCAAGTGACCAGGGAGGACCACGGCGCCCGGCCGCCGCGCTGACCAATGGCCGCCCAAAGGAGCCCCCGTTGCTTAGCAACCCGCTGCAGAGAGAGAGGCAGAGAGCGCAAAAAGATGGATTTTCAGATTGCAGCAGCCAAGCAGATCAATTCTGCAACATGGGCTACAGTGGCCAAGCGGAATCTCTCTTGCTCCCAGCAGGTATTGATCCAGCCATGCTATAGGCATTGAATGAGCTCTAATAAGTCCTGAGTAAACAGGAACAAGGACTTAAGTGATAGCCCAGCAGTCAAACATCAACTCCCTTTGTCTTCTTCTTCCTCTTCTTCTTCTTTTTTTTTTTTTTTTTTAATTGCTGAAGGGTTTGCAAGAAACGGACAATAAAGTTTATTGATAGAAAAATAAAGAGTCAGAATATCACTTCGTTCGCAGCCTGAGAGGGTTTGGAGAGGAAAAGCCTCAAAAATCCAGGTTGGCTTTGCAGAGTGGTGACCCGCGGACACACGTGGTGAACAGGGCTCCCAGCTTCCCTGAGCTTCCCTGGGCATGTACAAGACTCAGTGACAAAGTCCTTCAAAATGAGTTTTGCCAGGGCCGGGCTCATGAGGGAGCGCAGGTGTCCAGAGCTGCCCATTTGAAGCAAACACGGAGGTGGGCACATTCAGGAATCTGGGGTCAGGTGGTGAGTCCCCTCCAGATCTCCAGGGCTTTGGAAGGGGAGGTTTAAACTCCCTGCAGTGAAACAAAACCCAGGCTGGCTGTCAGGAAGGGGCTGGGAGCAGGGAAATTCCCCCCTTTGTAGACGCCAGGGCAGGCAGCAAAGCTGGGTCTGAATGCTGCAGAGCCTGAAGGACATGTCCAGAGCTGCAGGATGCTCAGGAAGAGGAAGGGAGCAGACGGCCTTGGTTATGAGAGAGGCCTTGTTTGCTGCAAGGAGGTGCCAAGGCTGAGAGCAGAACCAGGCAAGGGGAAGTCTGGACTGATTCAGGACTCTAATGTCAAAGAAAGGGACCCAGCGCAGCTTTTGGGTGGACATAACCAAGCCTGAAGGACCTGCTTTTGTGGGAAGTGTGTGGCCAAGACCAAGGAAGAGCCCAAATAAGCTCAACTGCTGATGACTTGACTTGGTGGGTCCCAGACACTCAGCTGGGGCCAGGCTTGCACCAAAACCTCCATTGCTTGGTGTTTTCCAGCTGCCCTCTACCCGGGGACTTCAGTGACCAGCCCGCTGCAGGCCAAGAGCCTGGAAAGCAAACACCCCATGGCCTCTGCACTGTCCCAGTCCCTGTCCCTGTCCCCTCTCCAGCCCTCCGTGTGTGGCTGCTTCACTCCCCGCTCCATCTCATGCCTCCTTCTGCAGCACCTCCGTCCCCTCTTCCTCGCCTCCTTCCCCAGCCTTCACCTCCCTGCAGTGAGGAGCCCCACGGGCTCAGGACCCTCCAGCTATTGCTCCCTGTGTCTCAGCTTTACCCATTCTCTCCTAAATTTCCTAAATGTCCTAAATTTCTACCTCCAGCTCTGTGCAGAGTGAAGCCTCCAGCCACCGCCGTCACCCAACTGAATAATTGCTGCGGTCGGCGTGGTTAAATTGCCGTCAGGAAGGACAAGGCTCCCATCCAAAGGGCTGGATGCTGCTCTCCGTTGCATCGCTGGCAATTCCCAAGTGACAGCAATTAAATAACTGGAGCTGCTCCAGATTTATGCCCATGTAACCAAGATCACAGGCCACGTCTGCCTCCGGCGATTACAGGACCGAGGAAATGAGAGCTCTTCGCTTGCACTCTGAGATCTCTCAACCCACATTTCAGCAGCCTTCGTCATAACAGGGCTGATAATTAATTGATCTGATATTAAGGTGGCTGGCTCCCACGCTCACCCGAGCTCCCTGCTGCAGTTTAACACCAGTTAAATCAAGTGAGTCCTTGAATCTTTAACGTGATCCACAGTGAGAGGGAGCAAAAGGGAGACGGGCACCTCTGTGCAGATGCACACGCGTACGGGTGCATGTACGCGTGTCCGTGAGTGTGCACACGTGTGTCTCGGTTGCTCCGGAGGCGGGAAGAAAATAGACAGGCCCTGGCCCATCCCCAAAGATATTTGCTGTTTTCCAAGAAAAGAGAAGATGTAGCTTCTTTTTCTGAAGGTTTCTGCATTTCAAAGTAATATCAGAAGGGCTTGAAGCTTAATCTTTGTTACCCAGGAGGCTGTAGGAATCAGGCAAAAGGAGAAAAAAAATCAAATCGATACGGCAGTATGAATTTATTCCCAGGGGGGTCTGAGGCACCAATATTTTCTCTCCCCTCTGTTAAAGGGATAGCACGATGCAGAAGCCCCTCACGTGTTCAGCCCAGGAGTTACGCTGTGGCAGTGGGTATGATGACATGGGGAATAAGAATCACGGGAGGTTAAATGGTATCACCTGGAGGGCTGGAAGGAAAACTCCCGGCTGTAGCAAATGGCTTCTTTTATTTGCCAATGGCTTCCTGCATCCCTTGGCTCTGTGTGATGCTGGTGGCCGGGGATGCAGGGAGAGGAGCAGGGATGACGCAGGGAAGAGGTGCTGGGATGCTGAGCAGGTCCCAGGGCTGCTGAGCTGGAGACGTGGGACTAAAATACCTGTGATCCCCATGGTGCTGGGATCCACCTAAGCTGGGTGCCCCATAGCTGACCCTCAGCTCCCTTTGTGGGGGATTGATAACTGCAGAAGGGACTCATCCCGACAACAGATCCAGGCCGAAGGCAGTGGGATGCACTGTTCTGGGGAGATCCTGGTCAAGTTTAATATTAAACCCTTCACCCTGCGGTTCCCACCCTGGGGAGGAGCCCACAGGGGCCCCCACCTGCATCCAGGGCTCAGCGTGGCCAAGCAGGGAAGTCTCCAACTGGTCAGTGCTCACATCCAGCCCCCCAGAGCCATGTCCTCGGGCCTGTGACTCAGCCCCAGACACACCAGGAGAGGAAAACAGAAGCACAGCAGTTCATTGCACACTAAAACCAGCTGAAGGTGTGAAGCCCCCGGTGTCCCATGGGACTGGGTCTCCCCTCCTGGCATAGGCAAAGGTGGGCTGTGTGCATGGCTGGTGGTGGAGACCAGCGTGGTCCCAGCTCCCGTCTTGCTCCTCTGCTGCAGGTTATTGCCCTTTGGCAACAGCATGGGGAGATGTTGACCCTCCAGGGACCAGCCCGACTCCACGGGCCCTGTTGGCTGCTCTGCTGTGGGCTTCTTCTCCCTGAGCTCTGGCTTTGGCCAAGGTCTTCTGGGGATGAGCAGCATGGAAACGTCAAGGTCAGACGGTGAAACCTGCCTTCCCACCCTGGAAAAACCTGCTTCTGCAGCGACAGGGGAGGGACGCAGCCTTCCTTCCACATTGCCAGAGCAGAGCCAGTATCTATCTCCCTGGTCACACTGGAAGAACAAAAATCTCCTTTGCACTTGGGCCACCCAAAGCTCAGGCTTTTCCTGCACAAGCCAAGTTTAGAAAAGCCTCAGGGACTTCATAGCCCTGAGCAAGCCCTCCTGGGGCTGTGTCACCATCGCAGAAAATCCAGCGGAGCATCAAACCAGGCATAGCCAGGGGAGCTGTGGGTTGGGGCCAAGTTGCATTTGCTGAGTTTTGGGGAGGACAGTGGGACAACCGGGCAGGGGGGCACACAGGGCAGGGGCTGCGCGGGGCTGGGCCATCGGGCGAGCGTTGCAGGGGCTGTTTATGGCCTCTTGCTGCACGGCTCTGACCAGAGCTATCAGCTTCCCACCACAATGTGCCCAATCGTTTGAAATTTAAAACAAAATGTAAAACAAGGAATAATGGTAACAAAAAAGGCTTAATTAATTGAAGTAAATTGCATCACAATAGTGATTTCTCAGTAACATGGCTAAGTGCCCCATTATTCTGATTTCACTCAGTATTCATGGATACTAAATAAATCACAGGCCCTCCACTTACAGCCTGCTGCAGAGGGGCAGGGGGATGGGGGTCCTGCCATCTCCTCGGTCTATACGTCGATAACCCCAGCACTTCCCGAGTGTCCGCCTTAAATGGCAGCCAGAAAAATTACCGTCAAAATAAATTAATTGTCCAGTGGTTTTTGGTTTTTTTTTTCTCCTTTTTTTTTTTAACCTTTGGAAAAATTTCCCCTGGAGATTCACCAGGAAGCTATTTCCCCGCTTGTTTCCCCTCAGTCCTGCCCCGCTCTGTTTATCAATATCCTATTAATACCAATTTATTTGAAATCATTTATTTTCCCACCGCTTGGGCAGCCTGGCTGCCCCCAGAAGCTATCAGCTTGGCTCAGCTCGGCACTTGGGCCCCAGGGCCGGCAGCTCCTGGGGCATCGTTTGGCAGCAGTTTGTTGGAAGGGACGGGTGAGCTGGCACTCAGTGCCTAAGACTATGGTGAGGGCCCGGGACAGCCTATAGAGCGGCTCGAGGAGCACACGAGGGAGCTCAGCAAGCATTTGCTCACAGCTTTGCTCTTTCCACCCATGTCCATGTTTTATCCAGGGCTGGTACTGCTTTGGGAGCAGATTGGAGCCCTGCGAAGTGCCAGCCCGGAGCAGCTTGGAGCTGACGAACTGCTGTTTTGGGTGGTTTGATGGGATGCCAAGCTGGAAGGATGGCCCTAAAGCTGAGGTGAGGAGGAGGATGCTGGACCACAGCCCTGCAGGCACGTCCCCTCGATGCCTGGAGCAGGGTCCCGCATCCCAGCATCCCCAGTACGGACCCCGTCGGGGCACTGGCAGTGGCTTTGTTCTCTTGCCCTCGCTAATCGAGCCAGGCTGGGAAGCGCTGCTGGATGTACCAAGCGTGTGCGGCCCAGAGGCATCTCCTTCAGGAGCCTAATGATGGAAAAATACCTATTAGGTGCTGCAGCCCCATCCCTCCTCCCTGCTGGAGCAGGGCTTGGTACAGCCAGCATTGATTTCGATAGCAGGTCAATGGAAATCAGCAGCGAGGAGGCATGGGGGTGTGTGCAGACCCTGCGACAAAGAGGCTTCATCAGCCCATGGCTCAGTGCGATCCCACCCTGGAATCCGCTCTTGGGATCTCACCAGTGTCCCCAGCTGCTGTGCGGTGCCCAGGGTCCCCGGCAGCTGCGTTCCCTCTCTGCTGCGGGCGGCTGCACGGAGAAGGTGACGTTACGCAGCCAGTGCCATGGTGTTAGTGCTCGGGCACGGTGGGAGAGGGGATGTTGGCTTTTCCCTCTCTCCTTGAAAGCAACGTCCCCTCTCTCCTCTCAAGCACCCCCTGAGCCCCCATCCCCAAATCTCACCTACATCCAGCCCAGCCATCTCACCACTGTGCAATTCCTATGGAGGAGCTGCTGCTGCAAGGGGCCCAGGAATCAATTAATCAATCACAATCAAGATCCCAGGGTGTAATGATAATTAATGTTCAGCCCTGATTGATCATGTCACGGTTTTGTTGTGTTCACGTGAGCTGGGATGATAAAACTGACTGTTTAATGACACTTTTGGAGCTCCCTTCCCATTCCCAGCCCTCCCCAGGGCTGTCCCCTCTCCTGCAGGAGGGACAGGGGTGACCCCCCAGGAGACCCAAGGAGCCATTTGGGGAGGGGAACAGCGCGGCAGGGCCTTGGGGGGGCTGGCTTTGCCGGGAGCAGGCAGTTGCAGGGTGTTTGTGCACAGGGTGGGTGACAGCAGCGCTCTGGGTGGGCACCCTTGCCATGACAGAGGGCATCAGGATGACACCCATCGGGTGGGTGTCACCACTGGGTGTCACAGGCAGCACTGGGGGGGTCAGCGGCCCCTTCCCCAACTTGTCTCTCCCAGGAGCAGCCCCCAGCTGTGCAGGTCTCCATCCAGCCGAAATCACCAGAGCCGGCAGACGCTGGCTGGGAGCCCTCTGAATGTCACAAACACAGTGTAACTAGACTTGGATCAATCCATCAATGCGCAGCGGTGGTTAAATAGTGCTGTGCTCACCTCCCTCCAATTAAACTATCATTTCTGATAGATCCCTTTGTGTCTCTGTCTCCCCGCCGGGCTGCTCCGGCTGAGGGCGATGGTGATGGCTTGGAGGGTGCTCCCTTCTCCTGCTGCAGCTGGATCGACGCTGGCCATGGGCCTGGTGCATTGGAGGGATGCGGAGTTCCCTTCATGGCTCATGCCTTGTGGACTGGCTGCCGTGCTCGGGAGCCCGGACGAGGATGAGCCCAGGGACCACCTGTAGTTTCATCCCGAGGTGCAGTCAGGAGCTGTGGGGAAGCAGATGGCTGTGATGCCGCTGCGTTTCTCCGTGCTGCTCGGTGATCCCTGCCCATGGCTGCAGCAGCGGGAGCATCCCGCTCCCTCAGCTGCTGGATGCTCTTTGCTTTCCACCCACGTGGGGAGCAGGAACCCCACGCCGGAGCTGGCACCGGCTCCAAACCCTGACTCCCTTTGCAAGTCGGGGCTCCTTCCTCAGCACCCTCCTAAATCAACTGGGGAAATGCAGCAGCTGGGGCTCAGCTTGTCTGGGGTCTGGTCCCTGGGGTGCTGCCAGGGATTCAGGGCATGGCTCAGCCCCATCCGAACCCCCCGGAAAGCAGAGAGCTCCCCACTGCTGCGCAGACCTTTGCCCTTAGCCTTGCACTAGCAGTTTGCCGGAGCTTCTCACTGGGATGCCAGAATTTCTCCTTTCTCCCTTCTGAGGGGCTGTGCAGCGGGTGCCCGGCCAGGGGGTCTCTCTGGGGCCCATCCCGCAGGGTGCAGGAGGTTGGGGAGCACCCAGGGAGCGCAGTGGCAGCAGGGCCTGGCGGGAACCCATGAAGCAGAGCCGGGTATTGATTTCCCATCGATCCCATGCAACCACATTCTGCAGCGGCTGCTGTCCTACATTTCAATCCCACACCTTTGCCTCTGACTTTAATGGGCTTCATCACAGCCCAAAGCTTTATTTAACCAAAAGGGGAGGGAGCCAGCAGGCAGCTGCCAGAAATCAGAGCAACCCGGCCCCCAGGGTCTGCCTGGGCACAGCCTCATCCTCTGGATCCCTCCCAGCTGCAGGGAGCAGTGGGCAGGCTCCCCAGGGTATTTTGGGGGATGCGGATGCACCCGTGCACCCACAGCCCTCCGCCCCAATGGGAGGGTGCTGCAGGTGTTGGTGGCAGCACCCAGCTCTCCAGCAGCTCTTCCACCTCAAGGTCTCTCTCCATCTCATCCTGTACCTGCACAACTCCATATTCTGAACAAAAGGCTTCAACTGCTGCTGGAAGGGCAAAATTAAGCTCCACCTTAACGGGGATCTGCATAATTGTGTGTGCATGTGTAAGCGCCGCACACCCACCCCCAGATGTGAGGCTACAGACAACACGTACACACCCACGACAACTGGAAGATGAATATGGAGGAGCTGGATCCGGCGGAGGATGCCTGCGTCTTGCTTGGGCGTTCCTCGAGCATCCATCATGGTAGCAGGCAGCCCCAGCGCCTGCGCGGCCCCATCCAGCTGGGCCATAAGGGATCCTGATTTATCCTCCGCACCCTTCTCTCCCAATCACATTTTTAAGCCTGCCTAGACCATGGCTCTGTTCTCAGATGAAAGAAGATGCAATCGTCCTTTTATATTTAAAGCTCTGCCCATGTGCACGCTGCCGAGACCCCCAGGCTGCCTGTGTGTGGCAGGGGGAGCCCTTCAATAGGTTCAGCACAGCAACTCGATGTTATGGCAATCCAAAATGTTGGGGGCCAGCTCCTGCAGGCAGCCCAGGGGACGGGCAGCAGCAGCCAGTGCAGGCAGAGGAGGGGAATATGGAGAGAAGCAGTGGGAACAAGGTCACCCCTGGGAGCGTGGATGGAGAAGGTATGGCTTTGGTATGGCCATGCTCTGGGCAAAACCCTCCTGCACAGAAATCCCAAGAGAAGGGAGAAGGAGCCAGTGGCAAGGAGGGATGGCTGGTGCTCAAGACCTGCTCAGGCAGGTGGCCCAGGCAGAGGCAGGGCAGTGTCCTTACCCTTAGTCCTCCTTCCTTTCCAGGTTTCCCTGGACTGTGGGTGGCCAGCCCTGTCACGCCAGCTCTGGCTGGTGACTCCCCCCAGCACTATTCCAGCAACCCAGAAATGTCTGCCCAGAGGCTGCCAGTAGCTCAGGCAAGTCACAGCTGGGAGCAGGAAGAGATGGAGGAGCTGGGGAGCAGGAGGGATGGAGGTCTGGGGGGCAGGAGGGATGGAGGACTTGGAGGCAGGAGGGATGGAGGACCTGGAGGCAGGGGGGATGGAGGACCTGGGGCAGGGGGGATGGAGGACCTGGGGCAGGGGTGATGGAGGACCTGGGGCAGGGGGGATGGAGGACNCTGGGCAAAACCCTCCTGCACGGAAATCCCAAGAGAAGGGAGAAGGAGCCAGTGGCAAGGAGGGATGGCTGGTGCTCAAGACCTGCTCAGGCAGGTGGCCCAGGCAGGAGGGATGGAGGACTTGGAGGCAGGAGGGATGGAGGACCTGGAGGCAGGAGGGATGGAGGACCTGGGGCAGGGGTGATGGAGGACCTGGGGCAGGGGGGATGGAGGACTTGGAGGCAAGGGGGATGGAGGACCTGGGGCAGGGGCGATGGAGGACCTGGGGCAGGGGCGATGGAGGACTGGTGTACAGGAGTGATAGAGGACCTTGGCACTGGAAATACCTCGGGCTTTCCCCACAGCAATGGGCTCACAGCCCAGCTCCACGGGCCCCTTTCAGATCTCATCCCAAGAAGCCTTTTAGTGCCAATTTCAATGGCGGAAGCTCAAAGCTGATGCCAGCCTCTTCCAAAGAGCCTCCACTGCCATCCCATCCTCCCCCTGTTCCAAGGCAGCTCGGAGGGGCCAAGGGGACCTCACTGCAGAGCTGGCTCAGCATCGTCCAGCCCACATGCCTGCTGTCTCCCTGGGGCAGAATATGGATGCTGTGTTTATTTTTGATTTATGCCGAGGCGAAAAAGAAATAAATTTTCTTCAATTATTAATCAGTGAGGTGTGAGAGGGTGACACGAGCTGGAAATTAACTCTGTGACCTTTGGGGGTGGGTTTTTACCTCCCTGCCTCCCACCACTCTTGAGCCCAGTACGTTTTACCAGTCCTCTCAGCAGAAACGGGGCTGCTTCTGTGAACAAGCTCCTGGCAGACATCCCTAAGGCTGCTGAGGGTGTTCGGATGATGGGGACGGTGTACAGTGCAGGCACCCCAGCCCAGGCTATTTGGACATCCAAAGCTGTCCTGGCCCTGTGGGTGTGTGTTCACACACCCCTATGCCTGAACCCAAAGGGTCTCTCTGATGCCAACCCACCTTCCCTGCTCTGCTCCGTCCCACCACACCTTTCTGGATGGCTCTGGGTATCCGACTGCCCCTTAATCCTGCCATGCACAGGTTCTTGGGCAGGACAGGACACCCCAACCCCTATCTGCTCCTATGCAGTGACTGTCCTATAGAGAGACATGGGCCCTCCAGGGAGCAGGAATGGGTGCCCCGCAGCTCCCCATGCTCACTTGGGTGCCCTCAGTGGGCTCCAAGGCAGGAGGGAGACCACACCTCCATCTCCCTCCTTCAGCTCTTGGCTTCTCCTCTTGGCTTTGGATGGATGCCCAGTTTTACACATCTAAGGAGGCTTTGGCAAGACAGCTGCTGGACAGGAGAGAGGCGGCTTTTTGGGCTACTCTTCCACCCTCCTGCCTCGAAAACACCAATGCGCGAGGCCAGAGCTCAGCCTGCCTCCCACAGAGGGCAAGATGGCCCTGAGGCCAGCAGGAGAACGCAAAGTTGGCCTTGGGAAGTTGGAGCATCTCTGGCGCAGGCGTGCTCTCGCCTCCCTGCCCCCTCCTCTGCCTCTCCCTCCCTTCCCGAAAGCAGCACTGCGGCAGCACACACCAGCAAACTGATCAAGGCGAAAGGACTGATCAATAGGCGTATTGAGCACTTTTCAAGGTACGGTGATTTTTGCGGATTCAGTGCTAACCTCACGCCAGAGCCCCGAGCTACCTCCTCTCCACCAGCACCATCACCCCCAACACCAGCTGTGATGCCCCCTCCCAGCACATGTCCTGGCCACCCACTCCAAGCTGGCAGGGGCACCCAGCCTGCTCCTAGGAGGAAGCAGAGACCTTGCAGGCTCAAGCCACTGGTGGCACTTTCAGCTGGAGGGAGAGTTAGCAGCTCCCGGGGGTGTTTCTTCACAGTGGGTTCATACTGCAGTCTTGGGGACAGCCTTACTCTGGGAAAATTTGTGGGGTTCAGGGAATCTTAGAGAGGTGATCTGAGCTGTGAGGTTCCCAGGGATGGGGATGGATGAGCTGGGGTCATCATGATGGTGGGAAGAGGAGGGCTGAGGACAACCTTTGCAGATCATGGGGTTTAGCCAAAGGCAACGGTGGGAGGGGGAACCTTCCAGCAGCCCGTCCTTCCCAGCAGTGCTTGGATGGAAAGGACAGGATGAGCGATGACCTACCCTGCACTCGGTGGCATTGCGGGAGATCCAGAAGGGACCTCTGGAGGTCCTCAGCCCTGGCTGAGTGCTCTGGGCCTCAGCCCCCAGGAGAAACCCGTGAGATGCGCTCCTGGCTCGGCCGGGCTGGCTGAGGGCTGGATCGACATCACCTGTGCTGAGGTTTTGATGGAAAAAGATCTTTGCATTTAGCATCCTCCAGCTTGCTGACAGCCCACGAGGGGAGGGATTGGGAAGGCAGATAGCCCAGAGCAGCTGATAAGGTGCTTGGAAAGATAACACAGAAATTAAACAGAACTTCATGTTAAGAGCTACTGCTTTAAACATGTCCCAACCCCTTCGCTACCGAGGCATGGATAGATATTACACCTTGCAAGATAAAAATAGCACATTTAATGAAGCCAGAAAAAACGTCAATTGTATTTTGTTGGAATTGCAGAGACCTCATTTCCACGTTCCCCATGAAAATGCTTCGACGCTGGAACAGATATGAAAGTCCTACACGTTGATTTGCAAAACATGCTTTAAGCAAGAAAACAGCCTAAGCCAAACAAAGACCGACTGTCGTTCCTCACCCCCAGGTTTGACCTTTATCGTTCTTACACTGCTCAAGTTTTCAGATTTTGGTCACCTAGGAAAAAAAATACTGTATTTTAACCCTGCTGAATTTTTAATAGAAATTTGCCACGTAAACAGGATTCTGCTCCAAAATTGAGGGCGTTTGGGAATGAATGTTGGAGTGGATGGGAGACCAGCCAGGGCTGCTTCCCCGTGCCTGGGGACACGTGCTGCTCCGGGAGTTGCAAATACATTTAGAGGGGACGGGATGGACCGTTTGCCTCTCCAACGTTGCCTTTGATTCAGGAGAAAGGAAATGTCTGTATCTGGAGAGGAAGGAAATGTCTTTGCTCACTTTAACCTGGAGGAAGGGATGTGTCCTGGCCCCCGTCCCAGTGCCACTCCGGGAGGACGGTGCTGGTATGGATTTTTGAGGGAGGAGAGCACTGGGGAGGGCGAGGGATGCTACCTAATGCCATTTCATTTCACTTAGCAGCACTCTGCTCGCACAGTCTCCAATACACCCATCCGTCACGCTCCTCGTTAGGGAAAATCTATTTTAAAAATCTCTAATTTTTATTTTAAAGTCTAATAGAGCTCGGTGGTAATTTTCACTTTAAATAACGATTACGCGCTTCGCAGTACAAGGTGTGCCTGGGCTGCGGACCAAGTACCCCTGCTAGCGGCGAGGAGTGGTCCCTGGCTGCTCTCTTCACGCAGGGCAGGACCCAAGTGATAGCGCTCTGTGCTCTGCAAGTGCAATTCCTATTTGTACCCATTATGTCAGTCCTTTTTATATTTAGAAGGAGGGGTTTGGGGCAAACTTCTTCTTTGGAAGTGCTGATGCCAGGCCTGATGCAGCTCTTCAGCAGAGACGGTGATACAAGCTCCATCACTGCTTGCAAAGGGTCTTTGCTAAAGGAGCACCTCTGAAACCCAGAGCGCAATGCAGCATCTCCCAGGCAGAGCCGAAGGGCTCCCAGGGGCACCCTGAGAAAAAAATGATGCAAGATGAAAGGGGCTCAGCCCCTGAGGTTTCTGACCCTGCTGTCCACCTCCTCTCATCTCCCCTGCCCTCTCCTGCTCTCTGCCCCTGCCATTTCCCATCTCCCTGACCCCAAACCATGTCCCAGGAGTCACCGTTGTGCACCCTGGAGAAGCTGGGCTGGCTCTGCTGAAGAGTGGGTTTTCTCAGGGGAGCTGCCAGGGTGCTCCTTGGGGAGATTGGCTGGGGGAATCCTCTCGCTTTGGAGCATCGTCTACACACCCAGGATCTCTCTGTCTGGCCAGGGAGCTTGCAGTGCCCAAGTAAAACACATGGCAACAGCCGAGCTCTGCCGGGGGCTCTGCACACTTTTGCCGCAGCCCAGCAAAAGCCCTTGCAGGAACTGGAACTGGAAGCTTTGCTGGAGGCAGCCTCAGCAGGAGCAATGCACTCAGGGAGAAGCAGGGAGAGGGCGGCTGTCAGGCACCCACCCTGCAACACCGGGGCCGCACGGATCTGAGACAGCAACCGGGCTTTCGGCAGGGCTGTATCCCCCTCCCCGAGCACATGAGCTGCTCTGGAGCCTCCCCCTTCCCTCATCCTCGCCTCCTCCTTCTGCATCAGCTCCTCTCCTGTGCATCAACTCATGGTGCGAGGTCTCAGCCCACCGAGCACGGCTGCCTCGAGCTGGTCGGGCCTCCCAGGCAAACAAACTCTTCTCCCTCTCCCACGCGCCCATCAAGCCCCGTCCATCCTCACCCGCTCTGACAGCTGCCATCTCCCCTTTTGCCTGGCCGGTACCCAGAGGACGCGTGGGGAGGGACGGGAGGGCATGCCGGGGCCCTGCCAACCCACCCAAGCAACAAGCACAGAAAGAGATGCAAGGATGGAAAATTCCCCTTCATAATTAATAAATGAAGAATATTGTTGTTAATCGATGTAGCTGTGAAGAGAATATCGATCCCAGCCGCATGCTATTTTTTGTGCGGCTTAGATTTTTACACCTCATTTAGAGGCAGGTCTCTCTGGGGACCTCTTAACACCAAAAGATATTTGCAAGAGTCCAAAGTGAAGGGAAGAAAAGGGGGGAAAAAGATTAATTATTACCAGAGCTGGAGAATTATGTGTGTGTCCCATTGTGGCCAACTGCAGTACTGATTTGAATATTTGATTAATAGCGAATTATAGCTGCAGTTGATAACTTATCTCCATGCTGGCTATTTAGTAAACAAGTGGGAGCCATTAGAAACATTTTTAATATTAATCCCAGGAAACTATGTTTATGAAGGCAGTGGCTAACCCTTTGTGTGCTGGGGCTCTGCAAGGAGGATGCTCTGCTCGCTCGCCTCATCCTATCCTTGGGTGGTTTAAATCTCTCCATGCCTCAGTTTTCCTTCTTCAAGATGAATAAATCCTGAGTTGAAAGTGGCACTGGTTAAAGCACTGAGCGAGGAGCTTTCGTGGGCACCGAACCGTTAATGAACAGCCAAGGAGATGGTTGGGGATGAACGGTGGGAGCAGCGGGCTCAGGGGGCTGCTGGGGGCCCTGCAAGCCCTCGTCCCGAGGGTGGGTTGGCTCCAGGAGGGGTTTCATGCTGGCTGTTGGTTCGTGGCTCTGTGCATCTCTGTGCCAAACTACATGCAGTGGGGAGATGGCCGTGGCCTTCGGCACACCTGAAGTGTTAAGAGCAGATCAAAGCGCTGCCGAGAGCAGCAGCATTCCTGCAAACCCGCTGCTGCCTCCCTTGCAAAAATCACATCAAAGGCAGCAAGGGGTCCCTGGGACACGGCGAGCTGCTCCGGGACAAGACAGCTGCAGACCTGCTTGTCCTGGCTTCCAGGATGAGCTCCTCCAGCAAACCATGCCGGGTTCGTGCAGCCCATCGGCCGCGCTGTTGGGGCAGGGTGAGCACTGGTACCCAGGGCCAGCCGGAGCAGGGATGCACAGAGCCCCAGGAGATGGAAAAATAAGCTGTGAAACCTCCAGCACGGCAGTCAGCAATCCCTGCTACTGCAGGGCTTTAAGAGAGGGTTGGGGAGGGGAGAAAATAATTCCTAAATAGGAGGAGAGCCTCCGCTGAGCACGTGCCCGACCCTGCCATGTGCGGGTCCTGCCAGTGCTGTCCGCCCAAGGAAGCGCAGAGGAGTTTGGGGCTTGTGGGATGTTCAGAGCAGGTTTGTGAATTTGGGTCAAATTATAACCAGGAAGGGAGGGAAAAATGTGTGTGAGAAAAAAAATATTAGAAAATGCCAAAAGTTTGGCTTTCCATCACCACAAAATGTCCCCCAAAATAAACACAGGGAGAAGGGTCCCCAAAAAGGGGAGGCTGAGCCTGCCTCAGGTGGAATAAACCTCGTCATTTGGGCAGGATGCAAAGAGGGAACCGGATGGACTCTGTCAGCAGGAGGGGTGGGATTCACCCAGGCAAAGCAGGGGGGAAGCAGTAGCCCCCCAGCACCAGGGCTGTTACGGGTGGGGACCTGTGCCCCACAGTGTTTGCTGGATGTGAGATGGCAAAGGGAACCCTTGCTCCAAAAAAAACCCCACAGTACCACTTAGAAGATGGGGAAAACAGCAAAGGGTGCGGGAATGTGTGTAGGGACAGCCACAGGGGGTGGAAGAGGATGGGACAAGACCTGCCGGAATGCCCCACCGCTGGCGGGGTGCTCCCAAAACGAGTCTCTGCTCCTTCCCCACCCCGGCCCTGCTTCGAGGACAGATCTGCCGCCTCCGGCCGCGGAAGCCCTGGGACAGGGACCGGGAGGAGCCGTCAAAGCCGGGCTGCGGAAACAGGAGCAGCGTGCCCGGGATGTGCTCCCTCCTCCACACTTCAGCAGGGCTCACGCATCCATCTCCTCCTTCGCCCGTGATAGGCCCTGGTGCTGCAGATCCATGCAGATCAATGCAAAATTAATTAGAGTAATCAACTCAGCTGTACCACAGAGATCATACAGGCAGGGTTTTAGGTGACTAATTGGTGGAAGCTGACAGCCAGTGTCCCCGGTGTCTTAGAGGTATTAACACTTTTTTCTCTGTAGATTAATTATCTTTTTCCACCTTTCACTTGATGGGTCCGTCCGTGCCGTGCTGTTTTGGGGGGAGCAGTGATGGAGGCCAGGCCTGAGGAGCATCCCACGGAGTGCAGTGCCTGGATTTGGGAGGGGGCAGGAGCCTGGGTTTGCCTTGTGGGTGATAGCTTTGGCACCAGCAGCCCAATCAGGTGGGGCACAGGCGTCCCTGTCCCCCCCGCCGAGCCTCCAGCCCTGTGCCATGGCGAAGACCCCCTACTGGGGCACGGGGCCGTTCTCCTGCCGTGCCTCTCCCAGCTGATCCGTGGCCCCTCCAATGCCGCATCCCCCTTGCTTCTGTCTGGGATCGGGGTTTGACGCCACTGGACCATCATTCAGCAAAGGCTGGCGCCCACGCCGTGAGTCTGAGCCTATTTCACAGGTCCACGAGAAGGTTAAAAGATGGGTTTGTTCTGCAAACACCGACATGGGGTCTCTGTGATAGAGACCTAATGAGACAGTTGTGCTGCTGGGACCCAAGCTGGGAACGGGGCAGATGCTCTTAATAGCATGGGTAATTAATCATCACCAGTCATCTAGTGCTAGAGATGGGTTCTTCATCGCTTGGACTCCAGTTGCCACTGGGCACATTCCTTCTGTGTGCCCTGGCTCGGACAGAAATTATAGCTCAAGAGACAGATGGACATGTGATGGTCCCTTGTGATGGTCCTCGTGGCCTTCCCACCCCTGACCCTGGGGAGCAATGGGAAATCTCCCCTTGGCTTCAACAGATGATGGGTCAAACCACATGTGAGTAACCAAAGATATCTGTTGCCTTAGTGAAATATGTAAAAGGTATCAGTGAGACATGGGGGAGGGTGTCAGAGTCCTACTCCTGGTCCAGGGCCATCAGGACCCAACGAGTTGAGCCCTTGGGCAGCACTTGTCCCCTTGAATCATGGGAGTGGTGGCGGAGGGGACCTCCACTAGGTCAGGTCAGCAGTGGCTTTCCTTAGCTGAGTCTTGGGCTTTGGCTGCCCAAAAGTAAGGTGTTAAATCCAGTCTGGTCACCCACATCACATTGCCGGCTGGCAGAGAAGGATCGCCACCTCCAGAGAGCCATTTGTCCCTTCTGACGGCTGGTGTCCGATAGCCAGGATGAATTGTCCTCTTGAGGAGGCCGAGTCTCCCCATCCAGCCACCCTGGCCACCTCGTTCGCATCCCACTCAGGTGATGGGAGATGGATCCTGCCATCATTGATCAAGGGCTCAATCTCAGAAGCAGGTTTTATTGGCAGAGAAAACAGAGAGGAGGTTGGGAGGTACGGGTCAGGGAAGCAAAAGCATCCCAGCCCAGGCGGTCCATCTGGGCATGGCAAGCCCAGCTGCAGTGAAATGGTGCTCCTTGTTTGGATGAGCAGGTAACCGGAGTCACCAAAAGCTGTTATTTCTGTTACAGGAGCATCCTGAGAGGGAGGTTATACCCGGGGAGAGTCAGTACTTGCTCCAAGGAGCTCAGGACAGACGGCCACCGCTGGCGAGTCTGTGGCTACTTAGTGACTCTGTGGCAGAGCTGACACCTGACTCCAAATCTCAGCAGCATCAGGCTTGCATCAAAATCGTACAATCCTGCCTTTTTATCTACCTTTCTTAAAATAAAAAAAGCAAATCCCTGTACCTTTCCTGCAAGGGAAACGGCAACATTTGAGGAAAAGTGCCTCCCTTTCTGTGTGGCTTCAGGAACTGCTCTTGAAAAATCAAATGTCCAGGTGTCCTGGCTTCCTCGGGGAGGGGGTTTAAGGGTGATTAAAGGGTTGTGCAGAGAAGGCATCACAATGAGGCTGTGTCCCACAGCAGCACGCGTGATGGACGCCTGTCCCCGGCAGTGGGATGTGATGGAAATTGCTGCCCCAAGATAGGGTAGGCAGAAGGATGCTCATGCATCCATGTTCCCTGTCTTAGTATGCAATTCCTGGTGGCACCGGGTAAGTCACGCCACCCCAGTGGGCTCAACACCGACCCGCACCCCGCACCAGCTCCGGTGTTTGGAGGAGTGAAGATTCGCTCCCGGCTTGTGCCACAAAGGCTGGTGTGAGTGCGGTGACCCTGCTGCTGCCTCCCGTGCAGGTAGGGGGATGAAGGAGGGGGATTATTCACTACTCAGCGCCAAACACCAAAGCCAGCACTTTAGAGTGCTTTCATCCCTGAAAGCTTCGGCGGGGAAGAAAGGCGAATGGACTGATCCCCCAACAGCACCATAAGTGCTTTCTTTTTTTAACAAAGCATCAGTGAGGCGGGAGGACGGGAGTGCAGGCTAAGCAGCACGACGGCCTCTGAGCAAACCCTGCACAGGCACAAGACACGACCCCTCCCACGGTGGGTTATCGGGATTTGACCAACCTTAAAAATAAATCTTCTCCCGTTTCCTTTTATAGGGCCTTTCAAGCTGTATCCCCCAGGTCCTCGTGGAGGGTAATGAACGCGCAACGTATGGCTTAGAGCTGCTTGAATTATTCATCGAGAATAATATTTGTTGCCCTTTTCTTCTCTTGGTGAATCAATGGTGATTTATGGTAGAGGGTCCCCGCTATTGGGGGACCATTCGCCGTGTGGACAGCAGCATTTGCAAAAACTGGGGTATTTGCCACCCTCTCCCTGGGCCTCAGGCACAGAGATCCTCACCCCAGGCACAGCCACCAGGATTTCACTCGCTGTTGGCCAAAGTCAAGCCTGGTCTTGCCTGGGCATGACACAGAAGCAGAAGGGGAGGATGTTCCATGGTGGGAGGGATGGCTTCAGGCCCCCCCCAGCAACACCTGAACAGCCAGGGGGAGCACCGCAACTACAGGGACATTTATGGACACATTTGCTCCAAGGCCACATGGTAGAGCCCAACGTGCTCAGAGATGTCTCCTCACATCCTCGCTGGCTTAGTTAGGAAGGTGGGGTTGCCAGCCTGAAGCAGGGGCTTAATGTGAGATAGCTCTTTAGAGGAATTTAAAGCAGTGCGATGCTCCCGGGAAAGCTCCGTACACGGTACAGCGGCTCTGGTGCTCAGCAGTCCAAGGAAGCTCCTAGGAGAAGACCTGGACTGTTTTCCCAGCTCTGCCGCTGGCTCTGAGGTCTCAGCTTGCATTCCCTTCAGCCCAGTGTGGGGCGGAGGGAAATCTCTTTCCTGCCTCCATGTGGGTATTTAATCATAGAATCATAGAATCATTAGGGTTGGAAAAGACCTCTCAGATCATCAAGTCCAACCCCCAACCCCACACCCCCAGGCCTCCTAAACCATGTCCCAAAGTGCCACGTCTGCACGGTGTTTGAACACCCCAGGGATGGTGACTCCCCCACCGCTCTGGGCAGCCTGTGCCAGGGCCTGACCGCTCTGTCATAAAGACATTTTCCCTAATACCAATGTAAACGTCCCCTGACGCAGCTTGAGGCCATTTCCTCTCATCCTAAAATTTAATGCTGCATGGAGACCTGCATCCCATGCCATCACATCCCATCCCTTTGCATCCCATCCCCGGCATCCCCAGCCCAGATCCACCCCCAGGTCACTGGAGGGGGAGACGAGGAGGGTGGCCACGCCAGAGCGAATAAAGCTATTTCTTTGCATGATTCCCAAGAGTCGGATCTTAATTAGAAAATGAAGCCATGGCACAAACACAGACAAAAACCCGGCTGACTAAGGGGGCAGGGGAAGGCGTGGGAGAGCAGGGTGTGTTTTCCAGCTCTGGCACCTGCTGTGTCTGATAAATCCCAACCCTCTCTGAGCTTGCTGCTCTTGAAGGGATTTTTTCCAAAGGGCAGGGGATGGTTTTTGCCCGGCGCAGTTCACATCGCATGGGTCCACATCTCCCCTTTGCCTGGCCCGCGTATCACGGAGGCCAAATCCTGGCTGAAATCAGCAGCTCTCCATTGACTCCTATGGCCGATTTATACCAGCTGACGAGCTGGAGATGTGTTTCTGAGAGCTTCTTTTGGGGGAGTTGCAGTTTTAACACAGCTGCACACTGAGCTGGGCAATTTTGAATTTGAATTTGGGTTCATTCTTCCTTTCTGTTTTTCCTCCCACCAAGGACCTCACCAGCAGCTTTCTGGGCTAGCACTGCGAAAGCTTCCTGGACATGTCTCCTTGCAGAGCCACCAAGGAGCTTTGGGAAAAGGCCCTATCTCAGCCCCTTTTGGGACAGGAAGAGCCTTGCTTGGAGCAGAAGAACCTTGCAAGGCAAGCAACTGTGGGTGGCTCAGAGCTGGCAGAAGCAACACCTTGGTTTTAAATTTAAAGAAAAGATCTGGAAGTGGACTCAGCCACCTGCAAACTGCACCGAAGACGGGGTATTTCAGATCAGCTTTTCCTTCAGCAACGTTTCCTGAGATGTAAGACTTGGCCTTTGGATTGGCTTGGCCTCTTAGATTTGGACCTGCATCCCCTCCACCCCAAAAAATCCAGNCCTGGCTCCCAACACCCAGCAGCAGTGGGGCCGAACCTGGGGTCTCATTGTTCATCATCCACCACCTCAAAGTGATGGCAAGAAGGCGGCTCTCGCTTGTCAAGGTGGCATGGTGTCATGCAAGCGACGGCCTGGGGCTGGCCCGCGGGAAGAAGAGGAGCCCTAATGCAGTTTTGACAGCAAGGCTGTCGGTTAAGTGCTCCGTGTGGATATTTTTCCCCCCTTCTATTGTTTATTATTGGAAGTTACAAGTAGCTAAAGACCTCCCCAATTATCTGGAAGCCACTTAAGAGCAATTGAGCACCTGTCACCCACTGAATGGGCTGCATCGCCCTAATGACAGGAGCAGAGAAAAGATGCAGGTCAGCAGTGATGGGGATGCTGGCGATTTACAGCTTTGCGGTGCCAGCTCCCAGCTCTGAGAGGGGCAGAAAAAAACACCTGAAGAGGCAGAAGGAGGAAAGGAGCCACAAGAAGCCTCCCCAGGGGTCCCTCGTGGGATGGGTGGGAGACTTGATGGCCACAGCTTGGTCACCCCTTGGTCTGCGGAGCTCTGCAGCTCCTGGCATCCCAGGGGATGTGGAGCAGGTCATGCCATTAGCTGCTCAGACCTGTAAATAGGAAGGAAAAAGATCTGAGGAATTATTCACTGATCATCAACCAGCATAAAAAACCCATTTATCTACACTTTTTTTTCTGCTTTCAGTGAATGGCTGCCCATGGGGGTATACATCCCATGCTGGGGGCTTTCTTAGGCTGCTGGAAGGGCTGGAGGTGCTGCAAACCCCCAGATGCAGAGCCTGAACCTGCGGGATGAGCTGCAGCCTCTGGGTAGTGGGAACGGGGCTGTGTTTCCTGTACGAGGCAATTTAAGACAGCTTTGGATGTGGAATCATGAAAATGATTGCTTTTGAGGCATTGTTTTGATTAGGTTAATTATAATTTCTATGTGATATAAACATATTAAGTGGGTCGGTTGCATAGAATAGCATGCAAGATAAACACAACTGAATACCAGCAAAACCTGACATGATGTACCCCCATCATGAACGAGAAGATATGTGTGTAAAATATCACAAAAATCACATCGCAGAAGATTGCACTCAGCTCTGTGAAGCAAAGTGAACCTGTTCCCCAGCAAACCAAGCCTGAAACCAGCCTCTTCCCTCCGGCTGTGCCTGATGAGCAGCTTTGACTGGGAATCACCTTCTGGGGAAAAGCAGAGGTTTTCTTCCCAAGTGGAGAAACCTGCCCATGCGCAAACACCCTCTTGGGCAGGCAGCTCCGGCTTTGGATATGGCTTTTTGGAGCAAGGATGTGAGAAGGGGCTGGCGGAGCCCCTCCGTGTCCCCCAGCAGCCATCGCCCAAGCCGGGGCACAGGCAGCGGGTATCCCCGGGGAGAGGGGGCCCAGGAGGCACAGGAATGGGGGAGAAGGTGCCAACCTGGAAAAGTTCATCGATAGAAACATAAAATTAAAATAATTTGCGTCAATTCTGCTGAGTGGCTGTTAGGCCTAATTGTTATTGACTCATCACTGTAATTATTAAGGCTCATACCGAGCTCGGCTGGCAAAGGAGGGCGGGTTTGGGACCCACACCCCCCCCCAGTGTGTCCCCCCAGCGCCAGGCACGGCTGGGAGGGGGATGGCAGCGACACCAGTCCCCCTGTGTGCAGGGCCATGTTAGCTCCTTGGTTCTTGGAAACAGCCCCCAAGAAGTCACCATCAGTGCAAAGCGGGGAGATTTTGGCCATTTTCAGTGGACAGGAGCAAAAGAGGGACGGCAAAAGGGAAGATGGAGAAGGGATGAACAAGGGGAAAACCGAGGGCAGATGGCAGGAATGGGCAGCGATGAGGAGGCGGCTCCGGAGAGACCCCGTAGACGCTGCCAATGCTATTTGCTTGGTGCGGTGCCGGGTAATTTTCTCCCCTCCTTCCTCCAGCCTTTGTTTCTGCTGCCAGCGTGGACCCCAAGCAGCAAAGGAGCCTGATCAATAGGAACACAGTGTTTGCATGGATCATACATGCGAAGAGCACGTTCCCGGATCAATGCTGAGGTCTCACAGAAGGAGAGGAAGGGAGGGGAAAAAAAATAAAAAAAAAAACCCTGCCAGGATGCGCATCGCCACAGGATGTACCGTTTCCATGGTGATGGGCTGCTCTCCCGCCACCCCGTCCTCTGCAGCGATGCTGGGGACCCCGCTCAGCACCCCAAGGCAAGGCAGCTGTCCCGCCAGGCTCTCCACTGAGGGGTGATGAGGGTCCGGCTGCCCTCATGGCCCCAGTGATGGGGGTCAGCCCCCCCGCCCCGGTCGGCTTTGCCCGCAGGCTGTATGAGGCCCCTCACATGATGGGTTGCGGGGTGTCACCACAGTACGGCCAGCAGCGGAGAAAATCCTCATCCTGTTTTTCCTCTTTCTGACAGGCCACAGCTGAAATCATGGCTCCCGACGGCCTGTGCGCCCGTGCAGGATCCCCTACTCCAGCTCCCTACCTGCCTCCTTCCTCAGGGGCTCGGAGGAATTAATTAAAACCTGTCTTTAAAGTGCTTTGGAAATGAAAAGCACTTGAGAAAAGTGGTCAGAAACTTTAAGAGAGCCAGAGGTTGCCCAGCGAAGGGTGGACATCCTCTGCTTTGTTTCCATGCAAGCAGAGACACCTGGGGCCACTTATCCTACAAAAGCCCCCCAGACCGTCCCGTCGGGGCTTGGCCGGGCCACGGGCTCCTGGGGTTTTCTTGCCCACTGTTCACGCTGGGCTTCACCTGTGACTGGCCACGCAGAGAGGCAGGAGGCTGTCTTTGCAGCAAAGCCAGCCAATACTTCTCAGCCAATAAAGTTATCTAAGGGTAATCATTAAGCCCTTACAAGCAATGCAGCTTCTGTGGAGCTGGGGGAGACAGCGAGTGAGATACTGCTGCAAATGTCCTTGCAGAAAGCGGCTGACCTTGGTGAGGCAGAACAGCGCAGCTGTGCCAGGTGCCGGCGGCTGGCTCCCGACCTCCTCCGAATTTGGGGATGAGCGATCACTGCAAGACAGGTTTCCTCGCAAGGAGTCAAAGGGCTTGTGGTGACAACTGTGGCCAACCCATGCTTGAAGCAGTCATGTCCCTCCTGCAGCAAGGAACGGGCATGGGGTGGTGGGGGAAGGCAGGGAGGAGCTGGTCTCTAGAGGGGCAGGCTGGAAGCACACGGGATCACAACTGGACGAGAGCTTTGAGAGCAGCTCCTGAGCATCACCAGTCCATCCCTGACCTCGAGCAGTTGTCCTCCAGGAGGGTAAATCCCACCTTTGGAGCTGCCAGAGCTGCCACCCAAAGCGGCTGCCCTGGGTGCTGGCAGCTTGCAGGCAGAGCCGGCTTTGAAGCGTCTCTGGCAGTGTTTGCCTTAGCACCAGCTTGGCCCCTGCTATTGCTTAAAGCATTTTTCTTTTAATCAGCCATGAGGTAAATTAAAAAAGTTGGCTGTGCAGGAATTAGGCCTTTTGGCTGATAGTTTGGGAAGCATCTGTCTCCATCGTCTGCAAATTAGTCTTCCACAGGAGAGTAATCAGATGGTTAATGCAGCTGCAAATGAAATCGCCCATCATTAACTATTCAAACCAAGAGGTCTGTAAAGGATTGGCCCAATAAATCCCCCCTGGAGTGAGGGCAGGGGGAGCTGGAGAGGGGCTGGAGTGACCTCTTTAGGGCTACGGGTTGGTGATGGGGACGGGGGGACCGGGGCCACCCAGGAGCACCGAGAACCACACTTCGAGCACAATGTTTTCACCAGCCTGAAAAGCACGTGGAGGGGGGTGGCATTGATGAACCAAAGCCCAGCTGGTGTATTTGGAGCAAAACCAGAGATCCTGGTCAAAAAATACTTGTTTGGGAAGGACGAGGGCTCAGTGAGGCCGGGTCCCAGACCCCCCAGCAGGCGCCTGGCCCTGCTGGGTCCCTGGGGAATGGCCTTTCAGAGTTTGCTAAAGCGGTGTCTCCCCGGCCCTGTAAATGCTGCTGGTCCCTCACCTCAGGGCTGGCCACAGGCACCGTGCTAGAGAGGCAGCATCACCTCCTCTTCATTACAGCCCCCTGCCCACCCCTCACCTCATCCCGCAGCCGTAAGGCACAGGTGGAGGAAGGGACACGTGGGGCTGGGGACACGCTGGGGACGTGCCGGGAGAAGCAAAGCCTGTAGCAATGTCCCAGCTGGTGCAGCAGGAGAATGGCTCAGGCTCAAAGCCTGGGTGACGGGCTGGCATTCTGGAGCTGTGAAAAGCAAACACAGAGAGGAAAAGGGCCTTTTTGAGGGTGCCAGAGCAGTGGCCCAGGCTGCCCAGAGAGGCTGTGGAGGCTCCTTCCCTGGAGCCATTCCCACCCCGCCTGGACGCGGTCCTGTGCCCCTGCTCTGGGGGTGCTGCTCACGCAGGGGCTGGACGGGGGGAGCTCCAGAGGGCCCTTCCAACCCCCACCGTTCTGTGATTCTGTGATTCTCCTGGTTATGTTCTCTCCAAACTCCTGGCCAGCGAGCTTCTGGGAAAGAGAGGGTAAAGAAAACCAAACCAAGAAGCAATCCCCGCTGCAGTCACGGGAAAGGGGAAGGTGCAGATGTTGCCAGCTGTGCCC
This sequence comes from Anhinga rufa, assembly GCA_013400875.1. Lineage (NCBI taxonomy): Eukaryota > Metazoa > Chordata > Aves > Suliformes > Anhingidae > Anhinga > Anhinga rufa. Next base: position 31,193 of record VZTV01029379.1, read on the forward strand.
TGCCTCCTTGTTGGGCACCCCCGGGGTCCCTGTTTGGGCTGGAAGTTCATCATCTCGTTATAGAGAAAAAAAGGGAATTTTGGTCTCATGTTGACACCGCCACATGCACATAACAAACACGGACACCAAGAGAGACATTTACCCCTTTGAAAGAGGTCAGCACTGAGGTTATGTAGCATCCGAGCCCCAGGGACGCTGTGGGCTGCCTCTGTCCACAGGGCTGTGTTTTGCCCTTAAAGAGTAATCCCTTAAAGATGACTTTACCGCCAGAGAAGGGGAGGAGATGGAGGGAGTGTGAGAGCCTGCGTGCTGGAGGAGTAAGTTCTTTGTTGCCTAGAGCTTGTTAAATCCATACATTGAAGAGAAGAATAAATAAAAAATCAAATCTCTACTTCTGAAAAGCGTTTCTGTGGGGAGCTGCTTCCCTGAATCTTCCAGACCCGGCCTCTGTCAATAAATCAATAGCTGATGCAGGTTGGCTGCAATCGGCTGCAGGAGAGCAAGCGTGTGATGGATGGACAGGAGAGAGGCGAATCTAAGAGATAGGGCAGAGGTGATGCTCACCTTGAGCTTTATCATTTGCCACTGAAAGACAAGGTAGTGTGGAGGCATTAACCGAAGTGCTAACAGCAGGAGTAGTAGCGCAAACACCCCCCTCCACAAAGCCCACTTCTCCTGAAGAGCCTGCTGTGTTTCTCCTCTGGCTTTTACCCTGCATCCTGTGGTCTTCCTTGCCATGCAAATGGGTAAACCAAGGTGAGGAGAGAAGCTAAGTGATGTTCCAAATGGCTGGGAAAGGAGGGATGCCCCTCGGGCCCCTGCTCAGATGTTCCTTCTGCATTAAAGCTTTCCAGTTTTGGCTGCAAGGGGGACCCCATTGCTCCTGCGTGAGGGAGTGGGACATGGAAGAGAAAGGTGGGATTTTCACAGCCAACTTCCTAGTTTTCAAGCCCAGTGTCTACTCAAGATCAGGAAGGGGGCAACTATACTGGGGAACAGAGGACTAGATCTCCTGGGTTCAGAGTTCACTTGGGGCAGTACAGACCAAACCCAGCCCTCGCTCCCAGCTCAGCCCCAAGATTAGCCTGGAGCACCGATGGGCTTCCAATGAGTGTCTCATGGGGCGAGATTTTTTTCCTTCTGCCACCCTCCTCCTGCACCACAGATTTACTTTTCCCTCCCCTGAAATCCAGGAGACCTTTGGGACCCTCAGCACATCCCTGTCCCCAGGGACAGATGCTAGGGGAAAGCTGGTAAGAAATAAAGTGACACTTCTAATGCTGAACCACTTCTCCTTATCTTCAGCTTAAAAACTTATAGCTGGGGCTGCACTGGCCATCCCATGTAACTGCCCTCAAGGGGTTATTCCAGCCCCTCCAAACACATTTATGCTTTGGGTCTTGGCAGCCCGGAGATGGGGAGTTCCTAAACACAAGGAAGCACAGAAGGAAGAGGATTCTCTTTGGTTTGCTCCCAGCCTGCTTATCAAAGAGGTTTGAGTGTTTGCCTCATTATTCTGTTAGGAAAACAAGAAAATAACCATTTCCCTTCTTCTCCAGGTTGCTCACCATCTTTAGGGCTCCTCATACTCCCCTTAATGTCCCTGTGTGCAGGTACCAGCCCATCCCACCCTCAGAGCTGCTCCTTGCTCAGCTCCCAGAGCAGGAGGGGACCGGAGTATCGAATATGGATTGACACAGGACTATAATGATGTGTTCTGATTTCTCCTCTGTTCCTCTCTTAATCATTGCTAACATCTGATTTGCCTTTTTGACTGCAGCCGAACATTGAGCTGACATTTCCAGAGAACTACCCACATTAACTCCAAGAGCTCTTCCCTGAGCAGTAATAGCTAATTTGGAGCCCATCGCAATATATAGGTAGTTAGGGTTGTTTTCCTCATGTGCATGACTTTGCATTTATCAACATTGTATTTTATCTACCCTTTTATTGCCCAGTCTCCTCATGTCCTTAGAGCCTTCTGCAAACTTTCCCAGTCAGTCTTTGTGTCAACCACCCTGAAAATTCTGCTTCCCCACCAAGCCTATGGCTTTGTTTTCTGCTTTTTCCCAGATTATTTAAGAGCATGTGGATCGGAGCAGGTCCAGCACTGATCCCTGCAGACCCTACACAGAATTCCTCCATGGGGGTCACTCTCAGGCTGAAGAAATTATATCCAGGCTCCGCCTGGCCGCATTTCTGGTCCCAGGTTCTCCGGGAGAAGCAAATCTATTTCAGGCCAGGGACACTGCATAAGAAGGGAGTTAATTTTGGGGAACATGGAAGAGAGCAGCAGCAGATCCCATAAGATAATCAGGAATGTTGAGGAAGGTCCATCACTGAGGCACAAGGCCCATGTAGGTGTTGTTTTCAAGCCCTTGTTGCTGTCCTGCATGGGCAACTGTCTGTCCTGAGGTCTGTCCATCCAGTTCGTCACCCCCCAGGCTAGGATCCCACATGAGCAATTCTGGCCTGGGAACCTGCAGAGCAGGATTTTCTCCTGGGATGCCTGAGGGCCCTTGACCGTGGTGATCTCCAGGAGCACGTGGAGGAAATGAAGCCCAGTTCCCGGGGATGGGGTCAGCCAGGGAACAGCGTAGGGCACCAACCCCAGCAAAGGTGCTTCTCAGAGACAGGCTCTCCTTGGGCAGGGGGTTGAGAGCTGCCCTTTCACTCGTGACCCTCCCCGCCTTCCCTGGCACAAGTCTTCATCCTCTCCTTGCTACTCGGAGGTTTGTAACAGCAGCATGGAGCAGCCAGGCCCGTGCTTTGTAGGCAAAGCCTAATGCAGGCATCTTTTCCCCAAAGTGGGATCTGATTGCTCTCACAGGGTCTGTATAAAGAGAGGACTGGGATTTGTACCCCTACTCATCCCATGAATGAAGGCGTCCCATTTAATGTCCGCTCCTGACCAAGTCATGGAGATGCTGCATCACCTCCCCTTGGCTTTCAGCCACGCTATGTCCTGAAGGACGCAGCAGCCCCACAACCATACCAATATGCCCACTAACCTTTGCCATACACCTCCCTGTGCACCCCCTGTCATGGGGAGAAGCAGGGGAATCCAGCTCGGAGCACTTTGCTTTGTTTCTCCCTCAAACTCATTCTTGGTTTCATTCAAAACAGCTTGGAAAATAATA
>VZTV01029379.1:34833-58897 GCA_013400875.1 Anhinga rufa
CAGCACAGCAGGGCTGAGCAGGAGCAGCGAACCTCCCTAGGCCTGGCCCAGGGTAATGAGAAATATAATCTTCAGCCTTTAGATTTTCTTTCTAAAACTAGAACTTTTCAACATCTCCTATGAAATAAAACTGGGGAAGATACCTAAACTAGACTAAGTTAGACTAAAATCCAGTAACTTCTAAACTTACTCAGAAACATTATAAGCACTTTAAACATAGAAATTAAGTATCACTTGAAACACCCTGTGTTGGCAGGTCAAAGTATTTAATTTCAGCTTTTAAATGGCATTTCTTTCCGGAGCTTTCTCCGGTACACTTCATTCAGCTGAAGTCAGCACCATTCCTTGTATTTGTTTGATGAAATGGTCACCACTGCACAGGTTCCCAAGTAATTTCTGCTCATCTTTTCTTTGATTTTCACATCAGCTTTTCTCAATCGGAGCACCCAGGCTTTGCCTCACTGGCTATTTAAAGCACGAGGTCCTGAGTGCCTGGCACACTTCCCCAGCTGGATTTCTCCCCAGCCTGTCACCCTGGGCCCTGATATTGCCTAAACACCGAGGCTCTAATTAAGAGCCAAGCAGAACACCACATGCTCCCAATTTGAGGACTGGAGACTAACTTAGAGGCATCAACCTAATTCAGAGGCAACAGGCTAATTGACCCCAAACTCTGCAGCCTGAGGAAGGGAGCGGGGCTGTATTGCAAAGCCAGGACTCAAATCTCCTTGCTCTCCAGAATTTGCCCAGTGCAGCCCAAATATTCAGGCTGGTAGTGGCTCTGGGAGCCCTTGCTCCCAGGAGAGGGGTTTTGAGGACTCTGCACTGCACTGGGTTTCACCGGTGCCCCATAGCCCTGCCGGCTGCAGACCCCCTGGGCTGGCTGGGGCAGCCTACGGGAGGCTCAGAAAGAAGCACTAAAACCAGAATTAATCTTTTTTTTTACAGCACTAAAGAGATGCCGGTGCCTCATGACTCCTGGGGATGAATTGCCTTTTACTTATCCCAAAATAGGTTCAGCAGAGCCCTGAAACCATTCCTCCTTCCTCTCCCCACAGAGCCACAGCATCCCTGTGATGGTCCAGCTGCAGTGATGGTCTTATACGCTTATGCACACTGAGGTGGGCCTGGATTGGTCAGAGCTGAGGCGGGTGGTGGGACAGGATTGGTGGGGAAGGCAAACCTCACAGGTTAGAAGCAGGACCGGGATTGGGCTGGAGCCAAGCAGCAGCACAGGATTGGTGGGGAAGGCCAGTGCCTGGGTCTGATGGAGGGAGGCTGACCTGGGATTGGGAGTTGTGCCCTGGTGTCCCTCCATGGCCTTGTCTGGTCTCCCTAGCTGTGCTGAGGCTCCTCAGGGTCTCCAGCCATCTCTCCAGGGCTCAACTGCCTCAGCTCTCATCCCGCTGCTCTCCTCTACAGGGGGCCGTAGCCCTTCCCCGGCATCTCTTATGCTGGCCTCAGGTGAACAGCACCCTTGTATCTTGGACCAGGATGCGACTCAAGGTGCCTCAGAACCCACCGGCAGCTGGTCTGACTGGAGGAAGGAGATATTTTAAAGACAGTGCAACTCACCCAGTCCACACAGTTGGAGACAGGAAGATGTTTCTAGCTATGACAAACTTGGAGCTGCAGCATGAGGCTCACTGTAGGATTGCCACCCATGTGGGCAGAGAATAATTTAGAATCATAGAATCATTTAGGTTGGAAAAGACCTTTAAGATCGAGTTCATCCTGCATCTCTGCAGCTGCCTTGGGCATTGCAGGATAAGGATCTTCCCAAGGATAACCCAGGGAGGGCCGGTGCCTTCCTGGGACACCTCGCTGTGGCGTCCCACGCACAACTGTCCCATGTTGCTCAGCACCACCAGGCCTGGGCAAGCACGTGTATGCCACGGGATGTGGGGCCCTGGATGCCAGCAGGGAGTAGCGCACACACTTTCTTCCTTGCAACTGCGATAGCAAAGAAGTGGCAGGGAGTTGAGGGCGGGAATGGGCTTTTTTGTCCTCTTTTTATCCTTGCACTGACATCCCCTGGGTCAAGATTGGCTCCTCCATGGGACCAATACTGCCCCAGTCCTCCAGAGCGATGCTCTGGACCCAGACAAAGTCCCCACCGCCATCGCCTCCTCCCAGCTGTCGCCAGATGCAGCAGAAAATCCCCGGCGTCCCCGCTTTGGCTGGGCTCTGCCGCCTTCCCTGGCTCTCAGTACAGTATCTCCAGGCCCCCTCCCTGCTCCTTGGGCTTTGTCAAAGCACATTTCCCAATTAGAGGATAAAAATATTCCATTCCTGACTCCGCGCGCTATCGATTTTGCCTGTAGCTGTGGAGGGGGCGAGGGCGGGCGTGCGCGGGGTAGGGAGAGGTGAAGGGCTGTAGGCACGAAGTGCAGCTGCCTCCCCCCCTACCCCTTTATTATTATTGTTATTATTCATCACTGTGAAAAGCACCTAGCAGGACTGGTTAGCTCAGCTGACCACTGATAGAGAACAGGGGATCGATACTTAATTGACACAGGCTGGGCAGCCGGAGCAGGGATTGGAGATGGGGGAAGGCTTCTGGGAGGAGGGAGGGGAAGAGGAGAGAAGGAACAAAAGCCAGGGGAAGGGAGGAGAGGCAGGGACAGGGTGGGAGGAGCGCAGAAATAATGAAGGAAGAGGCAGAGAGGAGAGGACGGAAGAGGAGGCGGGAGGACAAAGCCCAGTGCAGCCCAGCTTGCCCAGTGGGAGCTCTGCGGGTGGGTGCTGTGCTGGCATGTGGCCCCGGAAGCCTCGCGTGCCGCAAGGTCTGACGGGAAGGGTGAGGCGACGGCGTGGCAGAGGCCTCCTGGCGCCTATGCGAATATCTAAATCCTCTTTTGAATGCAAGGTGTGGACTCCGTCACTGCTGCAGGTGTGCGTGCACGCTCGGCACCACAGCAACAGCAAAACGCCCTGGCCCAGCGCTGCTAAATTGTGCCTCCTTGCCCACTGTGGCCAGGAGCATGCAAAGTAATGAACATTGCTCTGCTGTCAAAAATACCCCAACAAGACCCAAACAGCATGCAGAAAATGATCTGCTGACCTTGGATCTTCTCTTCCACCACCTCGTGGTGTAACTGTACCTCCTTCTGCTGCAGGAGCCATCCCTCCCTTAGCAGCACAGCCTGTTCCACATGGCTGGTAGTGTATCTATGTAAGCAGCAGATATGGTCTAAACTCCCCAAACCTCAGTTTTCCTACCTCTAGATAATGCCTCCCAGAGCTGTTGGGAAAATGAGCAAGTTTGAACAAGGCTTGTCTTATGAGGACTTGTTTTCTCTGACATCGGTCATCTGGGTCCTCTCTCTGCCCAGCGATGCCCTGCCGTGGAGGCAAGTTCAAGTACAGAGGGTGGCAGTGACAGGGACAAGCGCAGCTCACAGAGTGGGGTCTCACTGAGGACCGATGTGTCGCCTGGTGACCCTGGTCATTCCTGTCCCTCGAGGCGAGGCGCTAGTACCGAGTGCTCAATGGAGCCTGCAATGCCCTGCTTTTTGGGGAAGAGCCCCGAGTGGGCTGGGGAGTGCGCAGGAGCCAGGTGAGGTGTCAGACCTGGCAGTCACCCTCTTGCTTGACTCAGCTCTAGTGAGGTCCCCGCTGGAGCAGCTCACTTGGGGGCTGGGCGCCAGATGGAAAATGTAGACAAAATGGAGAGCCACGGAAGGAAGGAACAGTATTTAGAAGACGTGGCCTTTTAGGATGAGTGGAAGGCAGTGAGTTAATGTACTCTAGAAGGGAGAAGACATCAACAGCAAGCCTAGTAGGGCAGGACACTGGCTGATTTCTTCTCTGTCTGTGTTGAGGGGAGGACAGGAGAAACTGTTGGGTTTGTTGGGTTGTGTCAACCCAACTGTTGGGTTGATGATCTTAGAGGTCTTTTCCAGCCTTAATGATTCTATGAAACCATGTAAGGTTGAAGGTGGGCGACCAGACTGAAGCCAATTTCTCTCTGAGGATTTTGGTGGCCAGTGGTGGCACCAAACATGATTGTTACAGAGGTCTGGGGAAGAACAAGGTGGATTTTCCTGCAGAACTCCAAGAGACACTGGAGGTCTGGCAAAGGGAACTTTGACCAGAAGGACAGAAAACTGCCAAACTTTTCCAGAACCTGGCTGCTCCAGGGGACTGGGCAAGACACTCTTGGGGCTTCTTCCTGTGCCTGGGAGGGAAAAGCCAAAATATGCCTTGACCTTCAAAGCCTTTCAGCCGCCAACAGCATGGGCTGTTCTTCACTCCGAGCTGACGTGGGCTCTTGGCCCCAGAGAGAGACAGCAGGAATCCTTTCTTGAGCAGTGGGCTCTTCGTCCCTGTTTGTAGAATAAAAGGGATGACCTTTCCCAAGCTAGAAGTTCACTTTTCTTTCTCTTTCATTTTACTCTGGGCCCTTCCAACTCTCCCACCTATGACCTTCAAGAGACACCCACGCACAGGAAGCCTTCTAGGCTCTTCCTTCTGCCAACCTTTGCCAGAAGCTCATGCAAACAACCCAGCCAGGCAGGGAGAGGCCAGCTGGCCTTGAGCAGAGCCCAACAGAGCCTTTGGCTGCTTCTCAGTCAATGGGAAGAGGAAGGACCTTCCAGGCACCTTGCCCTGCTCCAGAGTGTTCAAGCTAAAGAGGACGTGTCAACCTGGAGACACACATCTGCCGTTGGGTCCTGGGAGCTGTCTGGATGGGAAACACTCAGACTCTCTTCCCATCCACACAGCCGATCACCTGCAGACGGGAAAGGCAGATATATTTAGCTTCTCTTGGCACCAGCCAAAAAGAGCATTGAAGGGAGGGATGGGGTGGTGGGAAAACAGCACTTTGATTTTATTTGTTCTCTTTATGGATTCTTAAAGGTACAGGCTGGCATTTGATCCTTGTTAAGGCATGGGCCCCAACAGGCCATGGCATGGGAAGCCTCAACCCAGGGTCCGTCCCATCACTCTTGATCTATAACATGTCAGCCTTAAAAGGATCCTCTCCATCTCCTTAAACAATATATTACCGCTGTCCATCGTTCCCATTAATGCATAAAAAATCATTAGGTATTTCTATGGAGACCCATCGCCATAAACACAGGCTTCCAAATGCACTCCGGCATTAAGCGGCCAAAGTAAACTGAAGGCGATTTCTGTGGTAATACCCTCTCATCACACATCCCCATCCCAGCCCTCCCCCGTCCCCGCCGTCTCTCTTCCCTCGATCAATTTTATGGTGCTTGCCTGGGGTTCATTAATGTTTCCGGAATCTCTCTCTGCCCTGTTTAAAAATTCTTAATTAAGCAAGGTTTTTTTGTTTACACTTGAACTAATTACACTTTTAAACCCGACAATAAAACATCAGCTCTGGGCCATTAGGGCCTGCTGCGGCCGGGCAATTCAGGAACTGCCACGCTTTGCAAGGAGATAGGAAGGCCAGAGACACAGCCGTTCTGCCTAGCTTCAGTCAAGAGGACGCCAGGATCTTCACCTGGTACGTGGAGATGGGGGCCAAGGGTTCGAGCAGCCAGATGTCCTCTTTAGCTCTTCCTTGTTTCCTCCGGATGTGCCTCCCCCAGATAAGGGCTGGCAGAGCGGCTAGGTGCGGACGTGTCCTCTCCCAATGCTCATCGTTGTTTGCCACGCATGGGTTCTCCACGCAACTGCCCCTATTTCTCCAGAGGTACATTGGCTTAGTAGGGCCCAAAGGTAATGAATGATGGAGGCAATGGAGACCTGGAGAATGGGCCTACATGGAGGATGTAGGCCTGGGGTGCCAGTGGTTGGGTTGTTTCCAACAGGCCAGGCTTAAGTGCTTGCGTGTACTGAAGGAGATGCTCTCCCAGGTGGCTAAGGAGCAGAAGAGATGGAGCAGAACCTCTGGGACACATCTGTCTCCATCTGCAAGGGAATGTGCCACAGCCTAGTGGTGGGAGCACCATATCTCAGGAGCTTGGACTCCGCTTCTCACCACTGCAGGAAACTCTTTCTTCCTGGCCTTATCTGCCTTGGGCTTTTCATGTCCATCCTTGGGGACCGGAGCTGCTGCTGTGGTGCTGAGTCCTTGCAGTGTTGGTACCAGGTAGATGCTGGTGAAGACCCTTTAAGCAAGAGGTGGTGCAGCTGGTTGTGGACACAGTGTCACTGGTGACGGAGACCTGCCCACCACCACCATGCAAATGCTCAAAAGTCCCCATGAGCACAGCAATAAGGGACACCCAGAAGCTGCTCTGCTCCATTCAGGACCAGGAGATGCTGGTCATTAGTTCATCTCCCACCATAGTGGTGGCTCTTCAGATACCAGCTCCAAACTGGTATTTCCTGCATTCTTTCTGTCCCATCTAGAAATAACCTCCCTTATATCAGGAAAGCACATGGGACATGATGAAGGTGGGACTGGGGCAAGAGTTGCTGAGAGCCTTTGGGTTGTGCCTGCAGTAGCAATATGGAGGGGAGGATGGCAGGACAAGGCAGGGGGCTGGTACCTGTACATTGGCAGCTCTCGGGGGACTCAGGTTTCTGTGTGAGGCTCTTGATGCCTGAAGGCAGAGGGGTGGCCATCCTACATATCCCACCCAGCCAGCCAGCCTCTCTCAGGTCCTCAAGGGACCCACCAAGAGGAGAGGGGGGAAGCCAGGTCCTGATGGCCAACCTTTGTTCAGATGCTTTCCAGAAATCCTCACCAGAGGGGAAAACCAGAGCTCCAGCACTCCCTCTGCAAAAGGGAGTGTAGCATTTGAGCCCCATGGGACATTTTTCTCTTGTGCATCCAGGTCTCACCCAGCCAGGACCGGAGAGGGCTTTTGCAATGCAATAAACACCCTGAGCAAGACAAACATTCCTGTCCAGTTCTACAACCAGTTCCCCACATTGCTTCATCCCAAAAGGCTGCCCAGTTCACGTCTGCCTTTCGGAAACCCCTTTCCCTGGAAGTTACGAGCAGAGAGCTTGGGAAAAACATCTCTCCTTGCCCTGTTGTTTCTTCTTCATAGCCTTTGCTGGTCAATCAGAGCAGCACTGAAGCCAGCTCCAAAGCCCTCCACCATCTGTTCCCCTCTGAGAGAGGCGGGCAGTGGAGTGACCTCCTCGCTGGTGCAGGGTTTGCGGGCAGAAATGCGTTCGTGCAGAGCTGGGCTGTGTTCAGACTCACACGTGTCTCCTGGGCAGTGCCGGTGCTGGGGCAAAGGTGTTGCAAAGACCCCTGCTGAGATCCCTGCCGACTGACCTGCTTGATAAACTCACTCACATGATGAGAAATGAGGTGTCAACACCAATTTTTTTCATAATTATTTAAAAAAGAATCCATATACATAGCTTTTGGGGGGAGTGTTGCATTTTTCAACTTAAAGTACCCCAGATGCACAAAGGTCTTTGGGAGCCTAATTCTTAAAGAAACCAGTGGATTTGCTAGGAAGGGAGGGAGGAAGACAGGACTGAAATTGTCTGTTCCAACATACTGCTTTTTCCTTTCTCCTCTCCTATTTGAAGCAGAAAATTTCCCACTTTGGAAGAAAACCTGAAGCAAAACCTGAGTAAACTGTTGATTCCTCTCCCACAGCCACTGCTGCCCACGTGAGCTCTCAGACCTCCTCACGGGCAGGAGCAGGCTAGCGAGGCGGCAGCAGCGAGGCGATTGCCATCTCGCCCATAAAACCTTCTGACTTTTCTGTTATTGTTTCATTCTGGGCTCAACCTCCTTGGGGTTGGCTCCCGACATGTGTAAAACCTGCCCGGACCTCTCTGCAGCCATCCCGGCCAGCGCCACGGGAAGCACTTTGGCTCACAGCCACCAGACCAGGAATCCCCTGGGAATATTCCTGGGAGGATTTTGTCCCTGCATAGCAGAGTCCCACCTTGCCCCCAATGCAGGCTCTAAGGAAGGAAAGCGTGTTGTCCTCCTGGGTCATAAGGGAAACCAAGGCATGGAGCAGGAGAGCAGCTCCCCAGGATTCACAAAGCCATGGCACCAGCCCGGGGGTGCACCCACTCCTCACCCCACGGCCCCCCTGCACACAGCAGTTGGAGCTGAGACCCAGCAGACTCGGTTCATGCAACAGCAGCTCAGGGAGTCATGGCTCTGTCACACAACCAGAGCTGGTGACGGGGGATAAAGCCACCTCAGCTGTCACCAAGGCCCTCAGGAGGGATCAGGAGGGGAGCATGAGGCTGCTGGGAGGAGGATGAGGAGGAAGAGGAGGGACAAGCAGCAGGTTTCCAGCATGGCTTTCCAGCAGGGTCCCTCCCGAGGTGACTGGCTCGGGTTGCATCGATCTCAGTGTTAGTGGGACACTGTATTTGCTGTGCAGGGGAGTGCAGAATTGCTCAGGGAGGGGGGAAGAAAATGGCAAGAAGAGGGGAAATCTGTGGGTGGGTGCTTTCCTGTCCCTTCTCTTGCTCCAGAGGAAGGCAAAACCCCAGACCCCCGCCCCTTCCTGGCAGACCCACCCCAGTGCCAGCCATGAGTGTCCCGAAAATGCCAACCGCAAGGCACGCGGAGGACCTTGGGCAAAGAGCACAGCTGGGGGGCATCAGTCCCAGCTACGGGGGGACCTAGGGCCCCAAATTCAAGCCCTATTCATGTTCACGCCCTCCCTCAGCAAATCCTCTCCTCCTCTCAAACCCTCCCCCACAGACCCTTCCTGGAGGACCCAAGCTGAGACCAGCCAACTCATCACACCTCTAACACGTGGGCACGGTGGGCTCCAGACCCAATGAAGCCACCGCGCTTGGCCAACAGCCTGGATAACGCCGCATGAGCAGCCGGAATAAACCATCGGGATGCCCTGTGTCCAGGGCCGTTTGGGTTTCCTTGAGTGCCCGCCGGCTTCCGCAAGGGCCAGGGAGCTGCAGGGAGGATGGAGGGGGGCTCACTTCCCCCTGCTCCACCCTGCCCACCCCCGGGGGTGCTGAGCAGGGCTCAGCCCTCCTGGGAGGGATATTTGGGAGCGATAAATCTCCCTGGCTGATTGGGAGCGATATTTGGGGGAGGATTTGCAGCAGGGAAAGAGGTGGAGAAGGGAAACATGCCCTGGCACCGTGTGGGGTTTGAAACAGGGGGAAGGAGGATGAGAAAGGGGGAGAGGGATGAAGAAGCAAATCAGTGCAGGGGAACCGCATGGGGACCATGGACCTTCACGCCTCTCCTGGCCATGTCCCCCCGAGAGGGGCCACCCCGGGGTGTCCTTCTGGCTGGGAAAGGGGAGGGTGGGCACAAGTTTTTGGGGCACAAGGAGCCAACATCACTTTGCCTGTCTGGGTGCTGGCCGGCAGGGCAGGGGCTTCCTCCGCTCCTCCCCCCTGCACAGGCCCATCTCCCCCCTCTTTTTTTTTTCCCTAATTCTTCTCATAAATATCTTTCCACATCAAGGTTTGGAGGAAAATTACAGCTGGAAATGCCGGGCAGGGTTTGCCATTGGTGGCCAGGAAGGCAGGAGGGATGGGACGGGGAGCTGCCTTCCTGGCAGCTGCCCTGAGAGGGGAGCAGGGACAAGCGGCTGCAGGTCCCGCTTGCCCCCGGGGGCAATAAGGGGGAAGGCACCTTCCCCTTGTGTCTCCCCCAGAAATAGGCCAGGAACCCACTGCGGGGCTTGGGCTAGACCCAGAGCTCTCTGCCCCCCGCAGCAGCCGTGTCTGGGGCGCACGCGGTCAATGAGGGCTTGCAAAGGGGTGGGTGGGGGAGGAATTTTGCTGAGGTTAGCATCCAAACCCCCCCCATGCACAGCCACATCCCCCCATGCTCACCCCTGGCCCCCAGCTGGGACATCATTTGGTGCTCCCCTGCCCTGTGGGCTGCGTGTCCACCCTGCAACCTGTCTGGCACCAAATCCCAACCCCTACACAGCCCCCCAGGGTGGGCAGCTTCCCTCCCACCTTCGCACTGTCCATCCTGCCGTTCCCCTTCCTGCGGTCAGCGTCACGGCTGGGCTGCGGCCGGGCTGCAGCCTCCTTCCCGCGCTCTGCCCTTGTTCCAATTTTATGAGCTTTTTCTTGCTATAAATATGGTTTTGAGTGCCCATTTATCAGGTCCTGCAGCTCTGGAGTCAGCCTGCCGAGCTGCCCATGACAGGTCAAAATTGACTTGTATGATATTAGAATTGCTATTGATCCCTTCGGCACCTCGCAACGCTCCCGGCTCCGTGACCCGGTGTCAGGCTGGGCAGCCCCCCCGCCTCCGGCCGCCCCGCGCTTCCTCCTGCCTGCTCTCTGATTCATCCCTCCGTCTATGCCTGGGATGGGGTCTCTCGCTCCCTGCCTGCCTGACACCTGACGGGGACCCAGACACCGTGTCCTCCCACGGCCATGGGCCCTTTAGCCCCCCATCGCCTCCCCCCCGCTGCTTCATCGGGTGATGCTGAGCGGGATACGGCCTCAGAGCTGCTCTGTGCACAGCGTGGGGTGAATCCCAAAGGGAAATCCTGCTCCAGTCTGGGTGACTTTCAAGACTCTCAGCCTCTTGCTCAAGTACTTTGGTGGCTGGGATGGGTGCTGCACCCCAAAAAGGCCATCAAATCCTCCGTGCCTTCTTTCCCTGCCTGAAAAGTGAGCATCTTCCCCCCTCCTTTTCCTGCAGGTTTCCACACTGGAGGCAACTGAAGACTAAGGCAGCTCTGGGTGATGCTTTTATCAAAACGGGCAAATGCCACCACCAATTCAAGCTGAATTAATCTGGTTTCTTCCATCCCCATTTCCTGGGGGATCCATGTGGGTTCCTGCTGTGCTGGAAGCCCTTCAGCAGCTTCCCAAAAGACAGGGACTTTCACCCCCAGGTTTTGTTGACCTCCCACTGAATATTCATCCTTATTTTCCGTTTTCCCCTGGAGAAAGAGATGAGGAAAAGACCTCTTTCTGGACCTTCTCATATGGAATGAAAGGCATCAAAGAAAAAGAGCAGGTATCAGGATCAAACCATGCAGGAGAAGGTCCTTCTCCACTGATAGGTCACCCTGCAATGGCAAGATGCTGTAGGCACTGCAAGGGTTGCCAGGGCCAAGAAGCACGTTCACGGGAAGCAAACCATCCACAACCGTGCATGGCCAAGACACCAACCCAACAAGGGAATCCCTGCAGCTGAGGGGGCGAGGGAATAGCTGGGGCAGGGTGGCTGCATGTGTTGTGGTTGTGTGTGGTCGTTTCATAGCCATGCATGGTCATATGTGGTCATACGCGGTCATGCATGGTCTTCCACAGTTGTGCATGGTCATGCAGGGTGGTGAGCGGTCATGTGTGGTGGTCACCCACAGTTGTGCACAGTTATATATGGTTGTACATGGCCATGCATGGTCATGTGTGGTTGTGTGAGGCCATGGATGGTGGCGAATGGCCATCCATGGTCATACATGACTGTGGTGCCGTCCAGAGCCACATCTCTGTGCCCACAGCCTGGAGCAGGGCCGACCGCCAAGGACACGAGGATGCTGCCAGCTCACCAGCTCCCGGGTGCAGTGTCATGGATGACCAAAAGTGAGACGTGACTTTCCGAGGAGTTTATCTGGAGCCAGGGCTGACAATCGATCAAGGGGAAACTCCGCATACTCCAGAGCAACCCAGGATTAATTTATGTTTGTCTGAAGGACGCTAATTAAGTCTGTTTAAGAGAAAGTTAACTTTAATACCATGATCTAGTTGATATTAAGAAGCTACCAAGGAGAGCTGGAAGCAGCTGATCCAACGTCCGGCCAAAGGCCCTGTTTCAGGATCTGCTCAGCATGGCCCCAGGGCAGGACTCGGCTGCCCTGGGGATGCTCCCTGGAGGAGGCCATTCCCTCTTGTGCATCCCACCTGCTTTAGCACCCAAAGGGTGCAGAAGAAGGACCAAATCTGATCCAACCTGGGCTTATCAAACAGGACCAAAAATACATTTTTTTTCAGTTTATTGGCAATTTCCCATTCCCCACCTCAAAAAAATTAAATACAAGTAATTTGATTTGAAACGAAAACTGGTTCAAAATCATTAGTAAATCGAAAGTCAAGCAAAAACCAATTGTTCTGGGTTGGGCAGCACGTTTGGGTTTGATTTCAGGCTTTGAGGCGCGGCTTGAACATTTTAAGGTCAAACTGAAGGAAATTCTTCTGAACAAAGTTGCTCCGGTGGCAAAGCTGGAGCCACTTGGCATTGGAGCTGCCCCAGCGTGAGCCGGCGCAGCGGGCTGTGCCGGAGCCCAGCATCCCCCCGGGGTGCTCCCATCACCCCAGGGGCAGGGAGCAGGGCCTGATCCTGCTCCCCTGGGTGGTGCGGGGAGCCCTGAGCTCCCTCTGGTACCCGTGGTCCCCAGTTACACCCGCATTCCCCTCGGCAGCTCCCCACACAGCCTGGGGCTGTGAGAGAGGCCGCCGGCCTGGGGATGAGAGGTGGCAGCAGCTCCTCATCCCACCGCAGCCCCATCACCCAGGGCAGGGCGACATCCATCGAGTCAACAAAAAAATCTCCTGGCAGCTCCATCTCTTTTTTTCCCCCCTTAAAGCAAACATCTTCATTACAGCTCGGAGTTGTTTAAATAAATGAATTAATATTGACAAACCATCAACGAGGCTAATAAATGATTAGTTAAAGGCATACATACATCACATTACGGTTAGCATTAGCCGAGGCTTAATTACTTGTGGAGAGGATCCCATTAGAGTAGGTGCTACGTCGCCGTCACCCTCTGCAGCCCTCCACCCCCGCGGGGCTCCTGCTGCGCCCTCGGCCCCGTCGGGACCTCCCGGTGCCACCGCGTCCCGCTGCCGCCGGACCGGGACGGGACAGGCACCACTGGCGGGGCAGGGCATGGCAGAGGAAACCTCGCCCTGAGTCCCGCTCCGGGGCATGGCCCGTCAGTGCAGCGAGCGGGCCAGGTCTCAGCGGGCAGTGGTGCCGCTGGGGCACGGCCAATGGCTCTTGGCAGGGAAAGTTCAGGCGCTCGGTTGGCATGAGGTGGTCAAACACCCAGATCCACGCGGCCTGTGAAAAGAGACACTGACAAATAAAATAGGCAATAAATAATAATAACAATATCATAAAATTTTCAAATTTATTGAAAACCGGTCCACTTGCAAAATATTGGATTTTTCTATTATTTACACAGCTGCTGATTTTCTGTAAATATTTAATGCCCCATGGATTTTTTTCAAAGTACAAATCTGAACAATTTCTAAATTTAAAATCCATTGCACAGTGCAACCCAGCGAGGACCTGATCCTGCCACCCTCCCTCAGTGGGAGCTGTTCCCAGAGCCGAGGCGGGACCGACGCTGCGCCCAGAGGAGGCTCCTTCTGGACAGTGATGTTTTGGGTCATCCTCTCGGTCCTCAGATATTGGAGGGGACAGATGGGCAAAGCTGAAACAGTAAAACCTCCTAATATCTTTCCACAGTGGCCAGCACCCTGTGCCACCCGTCCCCGGGGACCCGAGGCCACCGCGCTGGTGACACACGCGGTGTCACTGGGATGGCCATGTCCCGCTGCGGGAGCAAGGAGCCAAAGACCCCAAAAAGCGAAAATTGAGATGAAAGGCAGTGAGCGCGAGGCTCACGTCCATATGCATTTCGGCTTCGAGAGGTTTGTTAGGACTAAAGAGGCCCTTTCATCCCTTTCCAAGGTGTTGTAATGTATCCCCAGCTGGCTTTCATCTCCTCCTGATTGATACTCAGGGCTCTAATGAGCGTGACGGGAAAAGTGGCCGAGGCCGAAGGGGGGCTGGGGGGGGGGATGCAGGCAGAGACCCCTCTGCAAAGGTTTCAAAACACTTTCCGTGTTGCAGCTAATGAGGGGATGAGCAGAGGAGAGCTGGAGCTTGGCGCCGAGGAGCGCTGCGGGAGGATGGAGCTCCCTGAAGGCTGCGGGGTGCAGGTCTCTGCCCCCCACCCCTGGGAACACTGAACCCGTGACCCCAGGACGCCTCTGCCCCGGAGCCGAAATGGAGCATTTAAAGCCCCCTTTGCTCTTGTCCCCAAACCGTTGAGGGGCAGGCGATGGCCCTGCTGGCCCTTCTCCCCTGGGAGGTTAAGGTTTGTACCCCTCTCCCCAAGGTGGGCAAGTGAGAAAGGAGACCCTGGGACAGAGCACCCCGCTCCCGGGAAAGGCTGGGTGCTCAGCACAGTCAACAGGCATCACCTGCCTCCTCTCCCAGCCTCCTCTCCGCCTGCTCCCAGGCTGAAAACCCATACAAACACTACCAGGGCACCCCTGCACCCCCCAGTTCACCTCCCTCCTCCCACTCCCTTCCCATTTATGCCACCAAGGTCAGCTCGATGGCGGCCCCAGCACCGCTCCATGAGCTGCGGCGGGGAGCTGGGAGGACCGTCACCTCCCTCCTGTCCTAGCACCTGGGGCACAGCCCGGCTGGCGCCCGCTGCGGGTTCCCCAGCTGCCTCCCGGCATCGGCACCTCCAGTGCCGGTGCCACCAGCTCTGGGTGCTGGGGTGGAGGGGGAGTGCTGCCTTCCCAGGCTGGGGCCGCATCCTGTGCACCATCACTGCAGGAACGCTCCCACTTCAAACCTCATCAGCCCAGAAGGTCCCCGGCCGGGGCCCATGTGGGTCCTCGTGCCTCAGCGGCCCTTTGAGATGCGGGACGAACGGACAGAGGCTGCTCCAGCGTGGTGGCACTGCTGTGTTTGGTGAGCAGGGGGGGTGTCCTTGCAACCCCCCGGCACATGCTTCTACCTCCACAGGGGACAAATCCTGCCCTCCCTGTGGGCAGCTCAGCCCTGCACCCACAGGGGATGCCCCTGAGCACCCCTTACCTCTCCTTCCCCCTCCTCTTCCTCACTCCTTCTCCCCCCTGCTGGTGTTCACCTGTTTCTATTCCCAGGTCTAATGGGCTGCTGAGGAATGGGCCACATGCCAATATGGATCTTGACAAATGCAGCCTGAGCAGGGCTTCTCCCTCTTCACTCTGGCCTGTTTGTTCTCCCTAACACCCCGCTGGCTCTGGAGCTGCTAGCTCCTCTCATCAGGACAAAAAAATAAAAAAAAAAAGAAGAAAGAAAGAAAGAAAGAAAGAAAGAAAGAAAGAAAGAAAGAGCGAGCAGCTTCTCCAGAAATCCCTGAAGCCGGGTAGTTTTGGAGGCTCCTCGTCTGCCTGCACCCACTGCTCAGCCGGGGCCGGACTCAGAGCTGCCCCACGCCACCGCCATCCCTGAGGCCACCGCATTCGTTGCACCAATGGCCAAAGTGGGGTCCGTGTCTGTGCCCTGGCAGGCAGAGCTGGCTGCCCCCAGGCCCCTCTCCCTTCCAGAAGACCCTCAGGCAGGATTAACCCCAGTGGGTCTCAGGTCTTGGCCACCTCTCCCATGGAGAGGGTCACCAGAAGAAGCCCACCTGTCCCTGCCAGTGGGTCCCATCAGCCAGAGTGGGTCCTCCCCGCGCTCAGAGCTGCACCCGTGGCAAGTGCGTGGCATCGGGGCTGGACCGGCCCTCAGCAGCTCCTCCATGCCCACCGGGCACCCGGCAGCGATGGTCTCCTGGTGCTCAGGGACCGGGCATGGCAGTCGTCACTGGCCCAGGAGGGACCGAGCAGGGCTGTACCCTCGGGGACATCAGGGAAAGGCTGGCACCCCCACGGCAGAGGGAAGGGTAGCTGACCCCAGTGGGGATCCCTCCCCTCCTGCTCCGTGGTACCTGCCGGGAGAGGGGGAGCGAGGGGCAGGGGAGGGGAGGGGGGTTATTAGCAGCTTCTCCCTTTCAGGGCCAGGCAGCCAGACTCTTTAAATAGATCTGAAGGAGTCCGAGCGCGTTGCCTTAATTGATTGGCAAGTGCTCCAAGCTGAATATCGGAGATGTGCTGGGGAGCCAAGCGCTATCGCCTTCCTCCATCCATCACCCTGGCACGGTCCTCTCCTCTCCCCCAGCCCAAGCAGTACCTGCTGCCCACAGAGGAGATCTGGCACTGCCAGGCCCACTCCTGGCTCTGGCACTGGGCACCCTTCCCTGCCGCACCTCGAGCCAGCTGGAAGGGAAAAAAAACCCCAAAAACCCAAAAAACCCCAACCCAAACCACACACCATTTCCCAGGACCCGTGAGGGTTTGGGACAGAGCATCTGTGTGCACCCACAGATGTTTGCATATGCTTATCCAAGGGGAAGCGGGATGGGTTTTTTCTCATTGTGTTTCACTTTCTGGTTTGTTTTAATTCTCATCCAGCCCTCAGAGCTGGCCAGGATGCAGGAACGAGAATTAACACAAGAAAAAAAAAAAAGAAAGAAAAGAGAGAAAGAAAGAAAAGAAGAAAAAGGGGGACGAGCAGGGATCACCACTTTGCACAAGTGTTTGGAGTTCAGAGAGACTCACCCAGAGCCTCCGAAGCCACCAGCCCAGTGAGGAGCAGGAACTGGGAACTGGGGGTTTCACACACCCCGGCACTGCTGTGGTTGTTGCACCCAGGACCCCCACCCCAGCTCTCTGATCTCACAAAACCCATGGAGGGGCTTGCCCAGGGTTTCCAGCCCTTCAGGCAACTACTTGGGCAATCCCCTGTGCATGGGAAAGCCAGAAATGCACTTAAAACCCTCCCAAAATTCAGGACCTGAGGCTTTAAAAAACAAACCCCAACCTGGCCGTAGGCAACCCCTTCCCAAGCAACTTCACCTTCCAAAGCAGCTCAGGACTCCCCACGACTTCCGCACCAGCCTGGAGCTTGAAGACCAGTGGCTCCCGAGCCAGCCCTGTGGTGACAGGGCCAACATTCCAGGCTCAATGGGTCCGACTCAAGCCCGAGTTGGCAATCCCATCCCTGCCCGTCCTGCAGAGAGTTGGGAGATGCCGCAGGGCACGCGGGATGGAGGCGGTGCAGGTGCTTCAGCCGCTGGCATTTCAGGCAGCCCCATGGCTGGATCCATCCCATCCCATTGCACGCACGCTCAGGGCACCCGGCTGAGCGATCGATAGGTTTTTATGTTACATTGGGAGGAAAAAGGAAAAAAAAAAAAAAAAAAGGAAGGTGAGGGAGGAGAAGACGGTGTATTTAACACTGGAGCAGTTGTTGATAATTGCCTGGAGTGAAACATCTCAATACCTGGTGGCTGCTGGACCCAGAGATCCCCATCTCACTGCCAAATCGCCAGTTGTGAGCACTGGCGTCAGATGCAGAAGGCAGCCCTGCAAGATACAAGAAATAGCCTTGTGTTCCCCCTCCAAATCCCCTTGTCCCATCTCCAGCCGGTCTCCCGCTGCCCTAGCACCATGCATGGACACCACCTCCTGCCCCCAGGGTCCCCTTCCCTTTGCTCACCATCCCCATTGCACCCCTGACCCTGCCTGGGTTTGCCGGCCCAACTCCAGACACAGTGTCTGCCCGTTGCAGAACGGTGGCAGGGATGGTCAGGGACCCCCACGCTGGCGGGGCCCCTCGCGGGGCTGCTCCCCTCCTGGGTCCCGCAGCTGGGGTGGCCCCAGGGCTAACGGGTGTCTCCAGGGCAGCTGGGAGTGGAAAAAGAGGGGAGCAGGCACGGTTCCCACCCAAGCACCGAGGCTGCTGCAGGGGCACCCTGAAGTACATCCTACCCCCCGGCAGCTCTGTGACCCTCCCCTGGGCTGATCCCTCCTTCCCTCGGCTCCTCCAGCAGCTGCCTCTCCCCATCGCCTTCCCCTCCCTCCCCGCTTTTAAACGATTGCAAAGCCTCTCATTTTCTAAGCCCAATTACTCCGGCACAATGCCCCCGACCGTGCTCTAAGCACGGCGGCACGGTCCGTTGCCTCCCCAAGCTGCCCCGCGGCTGGCCGCAGTCAGCGCCGAGAGGTGACGACGAGAGGCCAGGATCAATGCGGCACCTTCATCTCCCAGCCCCGATGTGCATCGGGGTCCTCACACCTCCGGGCTCTCCTTCTGGAGAGGACCATCCAGCAGGAGCAGGATGAGCCGGGTCCTGGCCGACCAACTTGCCAGCAAAGGAATGGGCGCGGAGGGCTTTCGCTGGGATTCGGGAGCTTTACATGCCCAAGGAGGAGCTGCTCCCTCTCGGCACTCCCAGGGGAGGGATGTGGGTTGAACCTCAGCCCCTCGTCTTGTTCCCAACCTCATGGGGTGGGCCTGGAAGGAGTCTCCCCTGCAAGCCAAGAGCAGATCTGAGACATGGAGCTGCAGGGCTCCGAGCGAGCCGGATTGCAAGCAGCAAAGGAGGTTTTTTGGTAAACCCGCCTCCCTCGAAGCCCGCTTGCCCCCTCCGTGCCATAGCAATAGAAGAAAAAATTGTGTTTTGCCAGCTCATGCAAATAAACCAAAGCCAAAGCCCTGGCAGATGGGCTGGGGTGAACCCAGACGTTTCACCTGGACGGTTTCAACGGGGCTGGGTCCTTCCCCGGGCGTTTCATCTTTCCCAAGGAAGGCGGGGGGTGGGAGTCGCCGGCGGCTGGTTTGGAAGGAAAGGGGCAAGCTGCCAGGTTCTCCCACTTGTGACCAATTCCACAGGTATTCCCATCCACCTGATAACGCCCTTTGGAACACAAACCCTTCAGCATCCATCCCTTTGACCCAAAGATGCCCCCAGCCGTGCCCCAGAGCACCAGATCCCACGGTCTCACACGTGCATTGAGCGCTGCCCGTCCTCAGCTCCGGTTGAGCTGACGCGCTGCAGACCCTTCACAACCCAAACCCTCTGCGGGGAGCTGGTTTACAAGAAGAAGAGTGCTGGCTTCCCAAACAAGCCTCCCAGTCCACAACACATTTCCAGCCATACATAATCTAATATACGTTACCATAGCGCCAATCAATAACTCAGTAGGCCAGCTCCGAAATTATTCTCTTAAAGGGCCAGCACACCTCTTCCTCCCCCTCCCCAGGTCCAACTGCCTCGTGGTACCCGGTGCTGGGCCCAGAGGAGCTGCTTGCCCTCAGGTCTTGCGTGTCAGGCATTGCGGTGCAGGACACGACACTGGGCTGGTGGTGACACCCTTCTTCACCCATCGCATCCATCTTTGCACTGCATCCTTGTTGCGTAGCTTGTGATGGACACGTGGGCGCCCACCTCCAGGCCACGGTTTCTGCCTTCGCCGCTTGGCAGCATCTTCCCTGCTCTGCAGCTCCACCATCAACACAGCTTTCCCCTCCTCAGCACCACCACAGCATCCCCGAGGGCAGCCTCCCCATGTGCACACGCACGCTCACGCTAGCAGCAAAACGCAGGTCGTGCTCTGTCGACGTGCCCGCTCGGCAGGATTGTCCATCCCTCCGGTTCCTGGGGGCTGGCGGTGCCCAGGCTGCAGCTGGAGCACGGGACCAGGCAGCACCAGAAGCCACTCCAGCCCCCAGCCAGCGGCTCCCCACACACGTCACCATGAGCCTGGGGACAGGCGTGGGGGCACCTCAGCACCCTGCCAGCCCCTGCCCTTTGGCAGCCCCCTGGGGAGCTGCTCCTCCTGTGCCAAAGCACCCGGGACCCCCAGGGGCCACCGAAAGCCCCAGGGTGCATTTCCAGTCCGGCTCCCGGAGCATCGCTAGCAATAGCTTTTCCTCCTGCTTCAACACAAAGAGAGGGAAGCTCTAAAAGCCCCACAACTGGCAATCGCCTCCCCGCAGCTCCACCTGGCTGTCACCCCCTCCCCGGGGAAAAAACCTCCTGAGAGCAACCTTGCCCAGGACTGCACATGCGGGCATCGCCGTAACAAATCCCACCCCGCGTCGTGAATTACCAGACCCGGCGCCGTGCCCTCAAGGCACCGTCTTTTTCCTCAAGCACCTGTGGTCCCAGCTGGAGCACGTTTACAAACGGGCCCTGCTGATGCTCCCCGGAGCCCAACTCACCCATTATAAAAGGGAAAAAGAAGCAGCAGGACCTGGAGCCGCTTTCCTAGGTGGCTGTGGTACCTCCCCAAGCCCCTCGCTGCGCAGCCTGAGCAAAATGAGCCAGACAATCCCTACCTGAGTCTGTATTGGTGGGAATTCTTCTATTCCCTAAGAGTGTTAACACTGAAACCTAATGATGCCAGCCAAGGTTGCCTCCTCTATATCTCAATCCCAGCAAAGAAATGCCAGAAAGAGGAACAGTAATTGTGCTCTAAGGCCCCAGCGAGCCTCAGCAAGTGGTAGGGGCTGCACACTGTCTCATCTTGGGTGGAGTTTGGGAGATTTCTACACTAACCATGTGCTCAGCTGGTGGTTCTGTTTAACTTCCATTGCCAGTAACAGAAACCACCCACCTGCACCCAAGATCTATGAAAGAGAAATGCGGGTGCTAGCAGCTGCTGCTGCTCCTGGCCCCTCGGTGCCAAGGGAAGCGTTTTGGGGGGGGGATTTTTGAGGCTTGGCTTTTTTTTGAGCTCACCACCAAATGCTCTGCGAAGGCAAATGAGACGTCGGAAACCTTGGTGCTTGCTCCAGGCTGGTTGTGGGCAGGGTTCTGGTTACACCTGGCTACTCTGGCCATGGGGAACCCTCTTGAAAGAAAAGACAACAGATTTTAATCAGAAGCCGGGGCTTTTTCTCTCCTTTTATTTTCAACACACCCCAACAAATGTTTTCTTGAAAATCCTGACTAAATAACCTCCCTGAAAGCTTTTTCTTTGCCACAAGAAAATATCATTTTTTCAAACCCAAGATGCCCGGCTGTGGGGAAAGTGGCTACAGATGCTCTTGCAGAGCTGGGCACCCCACGGAGCCCCTGGCACGGTGCTGCGCTGGCAGAGCTGGGGCTCAGGTGCACGGGGCTGTGTCAGGAACCAGAGGGTCCCAAATCTCTTGTCGGGGAGAAGCTCTGAAGCCACAAGGTCCCCGCGTCCGTTCCCTGCCCCGCTGGTGTCCCCCGGCCCCCGGGCAGGATTGGAGCCAGCGTCCCCGGGGACCCCTCGCGGCATCGCCAGCTGCCTTCAAGCAGCCCCCGAAGGGCAGCCCAGCCTCGGCAGCGCTGTCAGCCAGCCTCTACGTCTTCCATTAATTCACTTCACACTGTCCATATTGATCGGCTCTGCTCTCTCCCCAGCTCCCCCTCCCTCGCACGCCCTCCCCCCCGCCGGCTGCTGCACCACTGGGCAGCCCGGGCTGCATGCTGCATGATCCATACAAACTCACTTACTCAGGGAAATCAATGGGCTCGAAAGAGCACACGCAGCAAGGCGAGGAGTCTGTCTGGGGATCGACCGCACAACAAGGAGACACAGAGAGCAGCAGCCTGCACCCCGCCTGCACCCGGCGCCCCGCGGGGCGGCCAAGGGACCCGGCCGCCCCCGCTGCCACCCCTGCCGCAGCCCCTCCGTGCCCCGGTCCCCTGTGGGATGGGGTAATGGTGCTGGGAGCTGGGTGCAGCCGTCCTGGGTGGGGGGGTTCCCCTTTTTACAGCAAAGCAGGGGGACTGGGAGGCAGTGTGTCTCCTTGGGCAGGAGCAGGGGGGGTCTGGCAGGGGAGGGTCCCCACCGGGACACCTGCCTCCTCCTCCCAAATCTAAGAGAAAGCACATCCCCCTTTTCGGGTCCAGCCAGCACAGGCGCCCGTATCCTCCTTTTGGTTCTTTTGGCTTCAGAGAAGTCACGCTGCGTCTGTGCCTCAGTTTCCCCATGTTTAACTAGCGGGATGCCTCTCTTCCAGCCGATTTTGGGGCTGGGGGAGGCCCTGCTCTGCCAGGCTGCCCTGGTTTGTGGCCAGGCCTGTTCACAGCAGGAATGAATGGTACTGGGCTGAGGAGAGAGCTAAAATTGAGGATTTTTTGTCCCCTCTCAGGGCACTGCCAGCTCTATTCACCCAGGGAAATAGTTGCTGCTGCACAAGCAGTGCGCCAGGGTGATTAATAAATCCTGCCAGAAGAGCTGCTGCTGTGCTGAGTTCGCCCATCAAGGAAGGAAATCTTTATTTATATATATTCTATAAACTAATTTTTGCATCATTGCAATAAATCCATCTTCCAGCCGTCAGCTACAATCTGCCTTCGTTGCCGTTCACGTGCAGCTCCAGGCGGGATGCTGGGCCGGGGGGGAGCAGGCGCAGGAGCATCCCGGCACCACCGGCCCTGAGGGGGGTCCCCAGGGTCCCCGTTGGTGCTTGCTGGAAAATGGGAACTTGGGGCAATGTTAATTGGGGAAGAAGCAACCGCTGGCACCCAGCTCTCGCCCTGCTGGTCTGTCATGCCTTGGCGGAGGGACAGAGGGGTCCCCAGGAGCGTCGAGTGACGGGGATGTCACCGCACCTCGGACACGGGACCCCCAATGGGTTCAGACCCGCTGCCTCCCTGGGGAGGACCCCCAGGAACCGGGAAGGCCCCGAGACGGTGCTGTCAGCCCAGTACCGGTAAATCCTGGCAATGCCCCTGCCTGCGGGCGACCCGGCAGAGGCGGGGGGAGCCTTTTCCCAGCAGCCCCCCTCTCCGAGGTGATGCGGTTGTGTGCTGGAGACGCCGTGTCTGTCCTCCGCAGGCTCCAGCCCCAGCCCCAGCCCGGAGCAGCGGGGAGCTGGGCGGGGGCACGGTGGGCAGCAGCAAAGCTGCCCCCTCCCCAAAGCCACCTTCCCCCCCCAGGCTCTGGGCTGTCCCGTGGGGGTTCGGATCGGGGGTCAGGAGGTGGCAGCGCAGGGCCCGGCCGCTCTGAGCAGCCTCTGATGGGACCTGGTGGCTTTTTTGGCCGAGACCTCGTCCAGGGGTGGCTGCACCCCGGGGGCGGCTGCACCCCTGCGCCAGCGGAGCATCTCAAGATGGGAGGCCGCACAAGAGGTCGGGGTTCCCACCTGGGTGCCCTCCCGAACAGCCTCCAGGGATGCCCCCGTCTGCCCTGCCGGGCTGGGGTGCTCCCGAGGAGCAGGACCCCGTTCTGGGGAAGATTTCGGTGCCCCGTGCCCATCCCCCTGCCTGGGAGAGGGCTCTGCCGCCCAGACTCGTCCCAGCACAGCCGGGGCCGGCCGGCAGAGCCGATCGAACCCGGCCGAGTGCCCGGGCAGGGCAGGCAGGAGGTGCGGGCAGGGATCCCACGGGGGAGATGAGTCTGCTGGGCCTCAGCCAGGCCAGGAGGCCCCGCAGCCGCGGCTCCTGGCCCAGGGCTGGACGTGAACCGCAGGAGGGTGAGGATGGCTCAGAGCAACTGGGGGGTGGAGGAAGGCTGCCGTTCTCTTGCCTCTTCAGCAAGCAGGGTCCCCTGAGCCCTCCCGAGGGTGGTTGCCCCATTGCTGGGGGGCACATGGCTGCCTGCCCCCCACCCCCTCTGGGACGGGGCAGGAGGAGGCTGGTGGGGTGCAGCAAAGCCCCCCCTCCCCTGCCCCTTCCTGCAGCCGCCTGCTGACGCTCTCCGGCAGGATGCGGTAACGCCGGTGGGAGTGGGCTCACCCGCGTGGGCAGGGGGTTTCGGGAACCGGCAGCCCCCAGACGCCGGTGTACCGGGCAGCACGGCTGCCCCGCTGCCTCGGCCCGACCCTGGGCACCCAGACCCCCACCCTGCCCGGGGACCCCCTCCCAGGCACGTCCCTGCCCGGCCCCGAGACCCCGGCAGCCTCTCTGCCCCAAGGTCCCTGCAGAGCTCTGGAGGGACCCATCCCAGGGGTCCCCTAATGGGGCAGGAGCTGGGTGGGACTGGGGGGGAACTGGGGCAGGCTTTTGAAACAAAATTCTTTGAGACATTTTCATATAATTATTTTCCCCCTGGTTTGTCCCTTTTTCCCTCCCGCTCCCGTGCTTTGCCAGCCCTGGCACTCGTTACCAGCGCTGGCGGTAACGAAGGGCTCTGTGCATAGCAATGAGATTGATTGACCCCGGTGACCCTGGCCAGGGCCAGGGCACCCTCCAGGGCACCCAGGTCACCGGCTGCTGACCATCACTGGTTGCCACGGTGACACCAGCGGTCCCTTGGGATGGACAGGAGGCTCCAGGATGCAGGGGGGGTGCTGGGGCAGGTCAGCGTGTCAAGGCTGCTGTGTTAGTGGGCTGCTACTGGCTTGGGGAGGGCAAGGGTTAAATTCCCGGCCCGGGTGGCACCCCAAAGGGCAGGTCCCTTCTGAGGGGAGCGGGACAGGGGGTGCCAGGGGCTGCCAGAAGTCACCCGTGAGGGTTGGTGGGGTGTGTTCCCTGGGGAAACTGAGGCACAGAGAGATGCCTGGGTGGCGTCGCAGGAACCCGGGAGCACTGGTCCTGGGTGGGAGCCGGCGGGGAGCGGGAAGAAAGGCCTCGGGGGGAGGGGGAAAGGGGTGGAAGGGGAG
>VZTV01029382.1:0-44173 GCA_013400875.1 Anhinga rufa
AGCTGAAACCAGGACACTCCCCTCAAAATAGGGACTTACAGAGAACTACATGACTTAAAATGCTTGAGCTCAAAACACGTTGAATACCTTTGAGAGAAAAATAGCACATAATATAGAAGCATCTCTTAAATGAGATCACAGTTTTCCACCTAGCAAGATGCAGTTGCTCTGTAGCTCACTAGAGGGCATGTGACCATACTTTATAATCCTGAAAATAAAGAAATTCTGATTTCTGAGGGAGAAAAAGAAAAAAGAAAAAAAAGGTATTAATCAGACATAGCTGTATTGTAAGCAGTAAAAAGTTAGACTTGTGGCACACTTATTGCAATTGCTCATTCAAATATATTGTTTAGAAAGGAAGTTTATCTTAGTCTTGTAGTATACATATAGTGCCTTTTCTTTTCCAGAGAACTGAGGCAGAGGTATGCTCTGCAATTTACTCTGAATTCATTTTATCTACTTTTTTTGCTCTTATTGTTTTTTCTTAATGTTTCTCTGGAAAAAAAATATTAGATACTGTACTGATCCCTTCTTATGGAAGCTGCCAGAATAAGCAACTCAGATATTCACTATAAATATTTCAGAATATCTAGCATTTCTATTTGTAACCACTTAATCTTGTACACATGTTAAAGGAAATCAATTTTTAAAAACAATTATTTTAGATTTAAGTTTTCTGTAGGCAATAGAACCTAGAGGACCTGGTTATTTTTAATATATAAACTATTCCCCTACCTTGGAGCTTTAAAATATAGAGGCATTCAGGTCAGTTGTTTTCATCTGCTGTACAAACAAGCCCTAAGTCTCCTGAATTTCCTAAGTATTTCCAGTTGCTTTCAATTTTGGGGTTAAAAAAAGGCATAATCCAAATAAGTCTAGCAAAACCAGTTTTCCCCTCACTTTTTTGCCATGTCTCATATTATGCCTAAGTGCAAAGCCATTTATGTCATTTACAACTATAACAACTTCGTATTTGCTGAAGTGAGAGGACACCAGTGTGGTACTGATCAGTTAAGAATAAATGATGAATTAAATATGGCTGAAGACATTGCTTTGGGAGTCCTGGGCCAAATTCTGGACTTCTTCACTCAGGTTTTGTTTTAGTTCCAACTCTTACTGGTACAAACAGAACTTGGTTGAGCAGTAGCCTGTGTTTTTCCAAAGCATCATTCTTGATCATCTCCTAGCTCCAACAGCTACATCTAAAAGAGAGCGAACAACAACAACAAAGTCCAGCAATTCTCTTGGACTTGGCAGTGAAGAGCCCTGCAGAGGGACTCTGTAACTTCATTGTTTGCTGGGTTGGTTTGTTGCATCTCCTATCCACGTATAAAGGGGCAAGAGGTGAAATGTTTGTGTGGTCCATGAGTGGCTGCTGAAACCTGCCAGCTCCTGTCTGGCATGCAATTCAGTTGAAACACATCTGTTAAATTGCATTGCTTTCAGTTTTTCCTTTGTGTGATCCGGGTACCAGTGTCTGGTTAGCATCCAGCCCCACCTGAGCTTCCAAAGCTCTTCACTTTGCCTCCCACCCCTGATGAGTGCACTCTTATTTCTGAGCTTGCTCTTCTGCTTAGCCACGGAGTCACCCTGGATCTGCCCTCGCACAGCTCCCATGGCTTTTCTCTCTCTGTTAATATTTCCCTTTGCGAACTGATAACTGTACATTTTATGGGGGAAAACCCATACTGGATCTGCGCAGATAATTCTAAAAACAGAGGAGAGTTAAAAAGCTGCACTTTGGGCATCTAATAGCTAAAAATTCAAATGTTATCCTTAATCATTCCTTGAGGTTGTCTTTTGCAACTGTGTCTATAAAAAGCCTCTGAAAGATGATATGGCTGAGGCACAGAGGAGACTAGATAATACTATGGTTTTAATGAAGTGCAAAAGATGTAAAACATAAGTATATGAAAACTAAACATAAATGTCTATATACTCCTCCCTTACCCTTCATACGCAGTTTTAAACAATCTCCTGCTTGGGGGCAGAACCTATGGTGATGTCTGCGTTGCAGGCTGCAGTCTAGTGTGCAGAGGTGGCTTTGGAACGGTGAGTGTGAGCATCAGCCTGGTGCTGGTAGCAATCTAGGTGGGGCAGCTGTCAGCCCAGGGCAAACCACAAAACCGCTTGAACAGCAGAGCAGGTTAACCTGCTGCCTTCTGCAGCCAGCACCCAGCCAACTTGCTTAAAAATAGCTCTTGTAGCTTGATACAATGCTACCGTGTGTTCGCTTAGTCACATCCACCATCCGGAGAAGGGACGTGAACCTGGCTGGTGCTGCCAGGTGACACAGCAACAGAAACATTAAATAAAAATCTCTTCTAGGAGATGAGGATAGTTGTCGCAGAACCTCTGCGAAGCTCATTTGTCACATAACAAAAGTCTCTGGGTACATTCTCCATCTCATCTGCATTAAGACAGAAAACAGCTGGGGTTAAGCTGACGCACTTCAAAATTGTATTTTAAGTCAAATAGTTACATTAATAAGGGACGGATACCAACCATCCCCCTAAATTACCTTACATTCTGACTCGGTAAACACAACATACTTAACTCTGTTCAGCCATAATTAGAAAAAAAAAAAAGGGTAAAAAACTCAAACAGCTGGTGCCGTACTGAAGAAAAACAAACTTGCTGAATCAAACTAGCAAGAAACTTTTTTTTTTTCAATATTGTTTTCCTTATTAAAGAAGAACCCCATTCTGCATCTGCCATGAAGATTTGGATGGTGGGTTGAGATCACACTGAAAGTCAGGGTGGCCTACATCAGAAAAGTTGCATTTCACAGAACATTTGCTATTGATATGTTGGGAAAGTGTCAGACTTGCGGGAGGACTGGAGAGTATTTGCATGATACATTAATAAGAAACAGTTTAGTATACTAGATTACTAAAGCATGGTTAATTTTGAAGCCAAAGCCCACACATTCTTAACTTTTTTTTCCCAGCTGAAGAGCCAATATACTCATGTATTGTACAGGAACCGGAGTGCTATTCTTTGAAAGCAAACCCAGTGTTTAGAAAATCCAGAACTGAGGTAACAGTACAGCATATAGGCATCACACAGGATGTTATTTTAAGCTGTAATGCAGAAATGTCAGTACACTTGATATCTTTATTTGCAGCACGTGTGTTTTGAGAAAGTGGGTTACATACGTTCTTGCTTTACAAGTCCTGTGAAACTGAGATAGATTCTTTTGTCTTGGGAAGCTCGGTATCTGACAGACTGACAGGAGGTCTATTCAACAATTCTGGGAGGTTTTAAAAGATGCAGGGACGTATGTTCCTCTCCTTCAGTTTTGAGAAGGAGCTGCTTTTTGAGACTGCTCTCCTCATCCCAGGAGCATTTTGAGAAGTTAATTTCTGAACTACTGAATTTAACTCAGTTTAACTGAATTTGCTGTACAACATCCCCAGCTACTGCATTTGTTTTGTGAAAGCATTAATCATCTTCCACGCCTTGAAAGGAACAATGGACCTATAGGAATGTATCTCTTCTAGAGCTAATTTTAAACATAGTATCGACAAAGTAGTCCTATTTCCTAAGATCATATTTAGAATGAGAACTAGAGTAGATTACAGAATGGTAGGGGTTGGAAGGAACCCCTGGAGATCATCTTGTCCGACTCCCCTGCTTGAGCAGATTAGGTATATTCTCAGTTTAATCAACGCAATCAAAAAATAATATAACAAATTGAAACCAGGCGTGGCATCCGTGTTGCTGCAGAATGAAAAAGCTATCAAATGTTGCTGTAATTGGCTGGTCATCTGTAAATTCAGCGTTTAGTAACTGAGCAGTAATTTTTATAATATTAAAGTCAGGGTGAGAGAGAGAGTGTGTTTGTGCAAGTGAGCTGCTAAACATCTTGATCTTTTTTTTCAGGAGGGAATTTTCTCTTTGATAATGAATGCATGGTAACAGGCAGTGGCTTTCACTGAAGCAGCAGAGCTCCACCGGCCACTTTGGGTTGGGCACTTGCCTTACAGTTAATTTCACTGTCGCTCCAGTGAGAAACTCTTGAGTTGTATGTGGTGTCCTCTGAAAAGTGCCCTAGATTCTCATTCCTTCTTTTTTTTTTTCCCTTTTTCTTTCTGAAGAATACCTAGCTCTGATAGTAATCATCTGGATTGCTTTGATGGTTTCTTACAGACAATGCAGGTTGTGTGTAGTAGCACATAAAAATAGAATAGTCTCTTAGCCTTCATCTGGGTCACAAAATAGTACCATGCAATTTGGGAAGGGGTTATTTCCACAATGATACTCCCTGTTCCTGCCCCAGTGATGCTGTCCGTGATCATTTGTAAACCGGTGGGGACAGAGATAACAAAAAATGTGTAGTTAGACAATATGTATGTTAAAAAAATTAATAAAACAGATATTGTAATGGTAAACCCATATTAATTTCCCTTTGGTTACTGTGAAGAATCTTCTCTCACTCAAGATTTTTAGGTAAAGTATTATGGTTTTATCACAACAGTATGCTTGTAATGCTTGGAGACCTGGATATAATAGATTTTTTCAGTAAATTTATACAGAATTTAAAAATGAATATCAGAATTGGTGCTTTGCTTTAATAAGAAGCCATACATAGAAGCTGCACTTTTTTTCCTTCTTCATTCTCCTCCATTTCCATACTGCAGACTATTTACTGTTATTTTGTGGAAAATTCCTAACCAAGAAAGATTAACATTTAGCATGTATCAGTAACAACTTGTTTTTGTTTGGTATATAAAATTAGAAAATTGCATGGCCCAGACATAAAGTATGGCTTAGAAATGAGGTATTCTTTGCACATTGGTAATCAGAGCCAAGTCTAGGCAGATACATAAAAGTAAAAAATTTGAGATTTTAAAATATAAATGAAATGTCCGAAATTGATCAGACCAGCAAATGAAAAAAAGGTCAACGTAGTAAGTTGTGGGTTTGAAACCTTGGGTTAAAATCTATTGAAAAAAAATAACCATAAACCCTCCCTAGATTATTATGTGGTTTACTTCTTCCTGTTGACTCTCTTAGTACCTGTTCTCTTTCTCTATTAGTATTTGCTTTATTCCTCACAATTTGAATTCCACTGTTTTAATAATTTAAACATTCATTCTTTCACTACTGGTACTTTATATGATTTTGAGGTGGCTAGTAGCACTTTTTGTTGCAGTCCAGTACTTCCATGGGGATTCAAAATCCATCAACTAGGCAATATGAGTGATTCAGTACCTACTATGTCAGGATACAAGTTAATATTTTGGACTATGAACTAATGCTTCAAGCCCCTAGGGAAGCCTAAAGATCTAGCCTGGGCTGAAAGAATCGGAAACATGAAATGAGAATCATTCTAAAACCTAACATTTCCATGTTTCCATTAATTCATTATGTTTTGCTTTGAAAAAAATGGAAAATCAAATTCAAAGATCAAAGTCCACATAGCTTTCTACACACAAACTAGCATTTCATCTAGATTACACATGTAAATAAAGTTGCAGCTTGCTCCTAAGACATAAAAAGCAAAGGTCAGATGATGGAAATAAAGGGAAAAACATGTAAGTCTGTTTGTTCTGCATTTCTTGGCAGCCAGTACATTCAGTATTCTGGTACTTGTTATGCAGAAAAATAGAGCTGCCTATTGTGGATAACAGCAAAAAAGGCAGAGGACCAGTTCTGTTCCCCTTGTAACTCCATCCGTGTCAATGGACTTAAACCAGGAATTCATTTGGCAGGGGTCTTTGAGTTACCACTTGAGGTTCAAGTGCTAACTTCTTCCCAGAAAAGTTATGCTGAGTAAGGCTGGCAAAAAGGTCCAATTAACTCTTTCAGCTGGAAAAATCTGGGACAGAGCAGGCCCTGGAGCACAGTGCTAGGAAGAGCCAAGCTTTGGGAAGGAAGATTAGGCTGAGGTTTACATAGTTATTGTCTTTGAATTACTAAAGGCCAGAGTGGGGCTGTTACCAAATGCCAGAATGGGAGTAAATTTAGATGCTCCCTGGGGTATTTGTGTTTTGAGCAGTGAAGCAAGCTCCCTTTTCTCTATCACACTGGCTGCACACCAAAGAGAAGATGCCACCCTTCCTTCCCCTTCTGATCATTTTTGTCATCTTCTTACGCTGAGAGAAAAATGGAGAAATGACTGCAACCATGAAACGGAGCGTAAACATACATACAGAAGAGGAAAACTGGTTCACGTTGTTCTTACCTGTAAATATTGAGCTTCACAGTTGCTCTCCTCCACCTGTGCAAGTAGCCAGGAATGCAGCCTGCATTGTTCATTGACTGGCTATCCCATTTTTAGCCACTTTGAAGATAAAAAGTCCGATAATTCTGGATTTTGCTGCTACTTTATTTTGCAACCTTACAGGTGGTGTCTTTAAAACAATATGGATTGAACATCTATCTTTGTCTACTTTCAACAACAGATAGAGCAGAGATGGGATATCTTCAGTGCTAGCTTGAAGTTATTTTTCTCTGCTGTGCAAGAGTGGGATACTAATTTGTTCTTTTCCCACTACTGTGAATATTGTATATGGAATGTTATTTTTCATCTTTCATAACAAACATAATGTCTCCTGTAAAGCACACCTTTGTAGGTGGTCAGAAAACAGTTATTAAGTTGTCTTTTCAATGGAAAAACCTTTTCAATTGAAACAAATCAGAATTTTAAAAAAAATCTCAGAAATTAAATCTATTTGCAGAATAAAATGTTCCATTTTTTTTTCCAAAAATGACTTTTTATTTGGACATTTACTTTATTTATATGTTGCCATTTTTTGCAAGCATATTGGAATGAAAGGACTAAGTTGACTAGGAATGACATTTCAAACATTATTTCATTAAGAAGAGAAGTGAGATGTCCCTTATTTTGGGCAATTATTTATAAACTCTGCATTTTTTTTTAGAACACAACCCAATTGGAGAGAGAGCTCATAAGTGATCAATACCAGATTCTTGTTTTATCAAATGCAGTCATATTAGCCTGTTAGGAGGATAGATTTTGATGAACTTGATTTAGATAGATTTAATGAATTTGAACTTTGACTCTACTTAATGAATTCAGCATAAATTCTTATATTGTGGATAAGGAATTTCTGCCATGTCATGTTATCTCCTGATTATATAGCACTATACTTTTGCTAAAAAAACCTGTGTGGGGTTTTATATTCTAGAAGACTTATCTCTTTATCTTTTAGTTGTTTTCTTAAATAAAGATGGGGAGTAAAATTGAGCAATCGCACAGTGAAGGAAGCAACATCCCTAACTCCCCTTTTTGCAAAGCAGAGCCTCTCCCCCTTTTTTGAGAGTGGAATATTTATTACAGCCTGTATATACACTATCCTACCTCCAAAAATGTTTGTTTAAGGTAGGTTTGCAAGCTAAAGCAAATGATTGAAAATATTTTTACATTTGCTGTTTTATACAGTCTTCAGATGTGACTGCATTTATCAGAAAACATGAGATAAATGTAATAAACAGCAATCAGCTTTTTCAGTACTTATTATAGCTAAGGTTGCACAATGGTTTCCATTCTAACTCCCTTTTCAGCCTCATAATTTTCTGCTGCTTTCATTCCTGAGAAGGGAATTTTCCTTACGGTTATTTTTCTTTGGAAAGTTTGAGTAACTTGGCTCCAATATTGCCAAGAATATTGCAAAGAAAATGGGTGTATGTAGACTTGCTAATTATAAGTGTTTTTATTGTTTTAACAATTCTTCGACATATGCAGCTGGGGGAGGGAGGCTGAAATTTCAGCTATTTCCATATCAAGCCAGCCGTCTTTCTGGGCTACCACGAATTCATGTTTTGGTTTGTGCATTATGATCCTCTGGAAAACCACGTGCTGTGCACACACAGCATAGCTCGCATACATCTTCCTTGCGGCACTTCGTGCTGGGGAGCGCTCTGGTGGGGCCAGCAGCAGTCCTGCATGTGGACATGGGAGGAGGAGGAGAAAATACCGCCTGACCATTGCTGCTCCTCTTGCTCTACACATGTGGCTTGCTCCCATCTGCTCCCGACAGGGAGACCAGGGGGTTTAACTTATGGCCTGCCAGGCATTAGACCCGCACCTTTGTTGTGTTTTGCTGAAACCTTTCCTTTTGGAAAGTACTTCTTTCTCTGATTAATGCTGAAATGTAGACTGCTATGGCAGCGTGGTCAGGCTAAGTTCAGTTCAGTGACACAGTGAAGATGTTTTGGAGAAAATAATGAAGTGACTTAAAATAACTTAAATGGACTGGTTATTACATTTGGCTTTTGAAGCAATGTTTATCAGTGGTTATTAATTTTCGTGAGCTGAGAGTTTTTCCCTTTGCTTTCGTCATCCTCCCAAGAAATCAGTGATTCTCAGTCCAAAGGGTTAATTGTTGACAGAGGGGTTGATTCAAATCCTGAACTGTGAGCAACCAAGCCAGTTGCAGCGTACTGTGTCATTAATTAATTGTGACACCATCCTGGACTGTTTTAATCAGGAAAAGAGTTATTTATGAGGAATAACAGTAACATTCAGTACTCATCTTTTTGGAAAAAAAAAAATCAGCAGGAGAAAAATCATAAATATGGATTTCAAAACAGTTTTATTGCATCATTTGCCTTCCTGCTCATGAGGAGCATGGCATTAGGAATTAGACACAAAAATACAGAAATCAAAGGATGTGATATTTCTTCTCCTGTTTCCGTGACCGGGGTTGCATGCTGTGAGCCTGCCTCTGTCTGGGCTGCGGTCATGCCTCCTGCTCCGGCTGCAGCCGGGGCCGCCCATTGTGGCTCAGCTGGGCCAGGCAACAATTACACCAGCAGCTGCGCTTGCTGACAGTTTTGGGGAGAGGGTAACCTTTAGAGGGAGAGGTGAGCTGGGATCTCTTGATGTGGCCTGGCTAGGCAGGCACAATGTCAGCACGTGGATGTTCCGCAGCCAGCGTCAAACCCCTGCCAGAGGTTGTTTGTGGTGGCAGCCCAGCAAGTGCTGTGCTGCCTTCCTCTAATTGCTGGGTATGCTAGCAGTCCCAAGCAGCAATGCTGCACTGCTGCTGCCAGCACCTCACTATGCCGTCCCCGCACTCTGCTGGCAGCATGTCCTGCAGCACAGAGAGGTCAGGGATGAAGGCTGAGGAGGAGTAAGAGCTTTACCTGCCTGGCAGCCTGTCCCCATGGCTGCAGAATGGGCTCCCTGGTGCTTTTGGGTCACAGGGCTGTGGCTTTCACAAGTCCTCTGTCAAGAGGGAAAGAGAAGGAGG
This sequence comes from Anhinga rufa, assembly GCA_013400875.1. NCBI lineage: Eukaryota > Metazoa > Chordata > Aves > Suliformes > Anhingidae > Anhinga > Anhinga rufa. Next base: position 9,225 of record VZTV01029382.1, read on the forward strand.
AGCGGGCCAGTTCTTCGGGCATTGGTCACACCTATGGACTTCAATGCTGGTAGAAACATGGCATAAGCTCTAAAGAGTGGTTCCCCTGATGCTAATATCGAAATATTACTCGTGGAGAAGAGTTTTGTGGTTGCCATAGACTGCGTTAGCGTGGATTTCTGGAGCTGACACCACCTGTCATGCTTGGGTATCGTACGCCCCGACCTGTCCTCTGGGTGCTTTGCTGGGGCCACAGTCCCAGGACATGAAGCATTTGGTAGGAATGCTGGAGTGAGGGGATCTCCTTGCTTTTCGTCGCTGTCCTACAACCAGCGCCTGTTTTCTCTTGCCCTTGTACTGCCATGCAAAGCCTTCTCTGTGTGGGGGGAGAAATTGGATGAGGGGGTTCAGCTGTAAGCTGAATACAAAAATGGTGAAAAAGGAAAGAAATGAACCCAAAATCTGTCCCCATAGAGAGCCAGAGGACAAAGGGGAGGAAGGAACTCCTGAAATGTGCTTTTTTAAAAGAAAATGTTGTATTATTGAGCTGCAGCCTTAGCAAAATTAGGTATTGCATGATGATCCTGATTGAATTTTTTAGTCAGAAATTAAATAAAAGACAGAATAGGCCCCAGGGGCAGTGCTAAGGGCCATTTGGCCATATCCAAGTTGTGAGAGTTGCTGTAAGGGGCAATGGAAATTCAGTGCAGCTGGTCAACTTAAAAAATAATAACAAAAAACAATACACCTCTGTGTTGTAGAATGTCTTTCATACAACAAGTATCCCAAAATGCTTTATATAGAATTAAAACCAGATTTAATTTGAAGCACAGGTAATTCTGTTTATTTAAGGGAAAGAAAAACATAGGACATTAGACTGAACTAAAGCTGGTATAAATCAAAAATGGTTCAAATGAAGTCAAGCAGCTTAAAATATAGATGCTGTAAAATACACAGGATTATAATCTGGCCCATAATATTTTGCATTTATGGTGTGTAATTTTGGCCCTTTATAGGAGGGATGGTAAAGGATTTCCCCATTTTCATTGTATTTCCTTTCTGTTCTTAAATTGAACATATTAATTTCTTGTGTTCCTTCATTCCTTGCCGTTGTCTGCCGATTTCTACTAGACTCTGGCTTTTCCAAACATTTCCTCTTTGAAAACGTTTCATAAACAAAAGGGAAAAAAAGGCAAGAGAAAAAAAGGAAAAAAAGGGTTACTCTTCCATGCTGTTCCTGCCCCTATAAAATCCCCTCTCCTCCAAGAAAATGAAAAAAGAGCTACAATGAATCTAATGGAGCTCCCTGGCAAAGAATATAAGGGGGGGAGTTCATACAGAAAAATAAAGAGATAGTAGAAAAGCAATTGCACCATTGATATTTTTCAATGAAAATACGTACAAATTGGAATTTTTTTTGGCCATTTTTTATTTTGGCAAGGATAAGTCATGGAACTGGAAAAATTCTACAAAAACCTTTGTTTATTTAAGGCCACTCATTTTTTTTTTCATTAAATTTAAACAAGTGTAATTAAAAGAAACACCAAAACATTTGTAAAACAGAAATATATGGTTGGAACATTTAAACCTCCAACATTTATTCGGGGTATGAATACTTGATTTAGAAAGAAATATGAGCTTTACTCTGTGCAAATAAGACAAAAGGAAAACCTACTTTCCTTACAGAAAGCATGCTGATTTAGACACAAAGAGATAAAAATACATATTTCTGTATTGAAATATATATAGTTTTAAACATTAAATGAGAACCGAGTACTTGTGGCTTGCTGATGTAGTTCTTGGTGTTTGCAGCTGGAGGTCTCACTGGTATTTTAACCCATGCTGCACATGCATGGGTTGTAACCAGCACAGCCTCTCCTTCTGCCTCCTGGAAATCTGCATGAGAAATTAGCAGTTAAAGTTGAGCATGGGGGTCTTCAAACAGTCTGCCTCCCGAGTTAGGGCATTTAACGTCATCTCAGAAGGATCCCAGGAAGATTTGTGGTTATATAGGCAATGGTCAAGGAGCAGGTTCAGCCTCTGCAATATGGCACTTAAGAGATTTCTAGAGACTGTCCCATGTGTTATGTAGCATTTGCCACTGACTGTGATTTTTGGGGTAATACTTCTTCTATTATTCTGCACAGCTAGCTGTAAAATGTTGTTTTGAGCAAAAGACTGTATTGCTCTGAAATATTTGACTAACCACACACGAGTATGGTGGCCTTAGCTTCTCCCAACTACGCATATGAACTTAATGGTAAACTCTCTTTCTGCCTGATCTTCAGTAATGTGACAGCCTCTGCTTGGTGCACTTCACACACTTAACCACCACTGGTTTTTGTAGCTGGTTCCTCTGGTAGACCCCCCGCATGGCATTTAAGAGTTTTAGAAGTTCTTGATGCCTCCCAAAACCTAGGTTGTAGTGGCACAGTCCTAAATTTGAAAAATGGAGATGCTTCTTGGCATGTTTGCCTACATACCATCTTATTTGAGTAGATACTGTGAAATAAATCTGTGCCTTTAAAGGACATAAGAGCTGCTGCTATGACGAGCTGGTCAAATACAGACTTCCAAACCTAGTCACGTCAGGTTTGGAAGTCTGTATTTGACCAGCCCCCAAAGCTGTGGGCTGAATGCTGGTTAAAAGTGAAAAAAAATCCCAAACAAAATAAAAGCAAAAACAAAACCCAAAACCACCAAAAAAACAAATAGCTTGTTTCTTTACAAGTATTATCTATCCTTTGCACAAGAACTATTGTAGCAAACCAAGATCTTGTAGTTACCTTCATGCTTTTGTTAAGAAGAAGAAGGAAAAAAAAGCTCCCCCCACAACAGTGGTTTAGTGTCCTGTCCATTTACTTCTGATTTCTTTGGTCTTGAGCAGCGTGTTGGTCTGGCAGCAGTTGCCCTGCAGTGAAGTTGGGTTGTTGCATCCTCTGGAGGGAGCCAACTGTCAGGGCAGCAAAGCAAAACCTGTTTCTATTTCCTCAGAGATGCTGCAGACTGTCATATCAGTGAGTTGCAAAATAGGTCTTGCCCTTTTGGAAAGATACACACTTACATTGCCACTAAATTTAAATTAATGTCTGGATACTTAGTTGAATCCAGCTGATAGATTACCTTCATACTTAGCTGAATCTGGACTGATTTGAAAAACTGGGTTTGGGCATCTCTTCTTAAAGATATGAAAAGCTTTGAGCATTCCTACCTAGTTTTCTTCAAACTTCTAGAAGTTATGTGACTTTATTAGGTGCTTCAAAGGACTTGGAATGTGGCTTGCTTTTTACATTTATTAAGTAATAATTTTAATAAGATATTCATATATATATATTTAATTAATATGGACAGAGTCTACTTACAGTCTAGTCCTTTAGGTGCTGTGTGCCTCTCTAATACCACACATGTCCATTTATTTCAAGAAGAGCTGAATGATACTTGGATAAGGTCATCATATTGTCTTTTTTATTGTCATGGATTCTCTTTGCGTGTCTCATCAGCTTATTTTGTTCTCTCTGTAATTCTCCCTTATTCAAAGAAATTCTGGTATACTGGTGGAATACTCCACCAATGACTTATAAATTTCTGTTCCTTCCTGTGTAAGAGAAACACAGGTGGTTATTTTTTGTGGGTTTTTTTAAAAAGAATATTTGTTACAGCTGAACACTGACACAATATGCCATCTCAGAGCCCTCAGTCAAGGAAAAGGCAAGTGGGTAGAGGTATTTCTTGAGTGCACACAAGACATAACATTAAAAAAAATGTATAATTTGAGGGGGGTTGCTATTGCTGTCACCAAAGTTAACAAACAAGTCAGTCAGTAGAATCAGAACCCAGTTAAATACATGATAAATTCTGAGTTGTATAAAGCATTTTGGAGAAGTGGACTGTTTGAAGTGTGAATTAGCACAACCTCCCAAATATTTTGATCAGTAGTCCAGACCCACTTATAATTTTATCAAATGTCTTAGGGATGAGAAAATGACATTTTGCTTGTCCAATTTTTGTCATAATATTGCAAAACCTGCTGAATTGATATTTTTACATCCACGAAGCAGGACAGATCAGGTCTAAGGCTCTGTGGTGGCATATATGGAAAATGCCAGGAAGAGAGATGTGAATTGTAACTTTAGTGTTCTCTGCAGTGTATTTATCCCCAGCAAGAAAACAAAATGTGACTAGGGCAGTCCAGGGTAATAGGAAGAGGAAATGCAGGATTGACTTGTTATTAGAAATCAGGGAGCTCTAACCAATTTGTGTTTCTCCATCTCAGCTTGATCCTGTGTGAACGGGTGGGTGGACATCAGCACTGCTGTGTTTGTGTGTGAGGCTGCCTGTACATGTGTATATATATGCTGCATATGTACGAGCAGATTGCGTTTCTCTGTGGCTGTGATTTTTACCCATTTTGTGTGTGTGTGTGGTGTTTATATGGCTGTCTGCCAACTTTCTATGAAATTATCTGTTAGAGCTTTTCCTGCGGCTATGATAGCTGTTTGCTTTTGGGTTTGGGAGGGGTGAAACAGCAAGAGGGCTGGGTGTCCAAAACAATCAAAAAGGATTGGCTTTTATCAGTTTCTTGCAAAACTGCAGATCCTTTCTGATCTTTTAGAAACACTTCCTTACCAATGTCTTCAGAAATTATCAGGGATGGAGACAGGAACGTAATTTTAATTTATTTAAGGCTACATAAAGATGGAAAAAGGAAATGCTGTGAAAAGCAAACACTGTGGTTTTTTGTTTTCTTTTCTTATTTTTCCTGAACCTAATTTTCTGAAATCAAGTGCTAATAAAAGTGCTTCCAACTTTGAACACACTAAATATGAGCTCATCTGAAGCCTGAGTCAGAGCAAATGCCATGCTGCGTAGAACAGTTTAAAAGCCAGTCTTGGGGGTTGATATGTCATTTCAGTCGTCACTTAAAAAAAACCCCAAAACCAAACCTTTCCTGTGAGATGGGGTTAAATCCTCCTAAATAATTCTAAGGTTTGAGCTGTGGAAAAAGATTTAAGTTCATCTACTCTTTACAAGATACTGTTTAATACAATACGAGCCCTAACGTTAGGACACATTGCTAGCAGTCACGTGTTGATAGGTAGACTATACTTAAAAAAACTTACCCAAAGTGGTGTCGTTCATGGAATATTACCTGCAGAGAGCTCCTATGCCCCAGGAGGGCTTCTGCTCCCTGGGAGCTGGAGCACTTCAGGCCAAGAGAGTGCTCCACTCCTGCCTGGTATTTCTTGCCTTAGCAACTTCCTTTTGCACAGCTGGTAATTTAGAAAAAATGAAATTTCAGGTGCGCATTTCTTCTTCACCCCTTCTGCCGTGTAAAGAGGTAGAGTAACTGGAAAGGATCGATAGGTTAGAGGAGGGACCCCTCAGGAGAGGGGAAAAAAGAAAATTCTGTGTACTGTTCCCAGACATGGTAGTGCTTGTACATGAACATGTGGGACAGCAAGAGGGCTGCTCCTTTCACCCTCTTTGGTTCCGTCCACTCTACTTTCACATGTCCAGGAGAAAGACAAGAGCTTGTAGCTGTTCCACTGCAGTGCCCCATGGTGATGTTCTCTGCACTAAAGCTTTTGTAGGTACAGGGAAAAGAGAAGAGCGAGGTTTATCCCAGTTCTGCTAATTTTGTGCTCTGTGTCCCTGTTTACCTTCCTTTTTCTGAAATCCAGTGGGTTTGGTGCTGTGGCAGGGAGATGCAAGTGTCTTGGACCATGTGGGTGTAGTTAGTAGCACCTGGATGTCTCACAGCAATCAGATGTGTGCTCATGCCAAGGGAATTGAGAAGATGAATGCAAAATAAGTCTCTCGGGTTGCTAGTGGCACTGAGAAGTGTCACATTTAGGAATAGTGCGGTGCACTGTTAGTGGCCAAACATGCTCTTTACCTAGGCAGTGGGCTTTGGAGGCTCAGGCATAAGATTCAGCAGGATTTGTGTGCCAGCCCCGCAGTTTCACAGCACTGCAGGACTAACGTTCTTTGCACTTCTGAGCATTTCAGGGAGCTGGAGCACCCCAGCATGTGCTTCAGCTTGGCAGCGTGCTTTGGGGAGCCCGTGTGGAAAGCCTGCCAGCACCCAACCCCTTTAACGAGACCTAACCTCTACCTCCGGGCGTGGCAGCGAGGTGCAGCCGAAAGCATGGCACGCGTGGCTGGGGCTGTGCGTGGCTGTGTGCCCTCAGCAGACCCCGGCCAGAGAGAGGGGGTCCCCACCAGGCTGGGGAGAGAGCAGCCTCTGGAGAGGTGGGAGCTTGGGTGAGAGGGACGGAGGGGATGAGAGTCACGGCATGGCATGTCCCTCCACTGGGCTGGGGACGGGATAAGGGACACCCATTTCCAGCGGCTATAAAAATAAAAGGGGGCAGTGAGAGGCTGCCAGAGACCCCCGACTGCAAGGGGGAGCAGTGGAGGAAGGCCGCTGGGAGGTCTGTCCCTCTGCCCGTGTCCCAGTGCTCCTGCCACGGGTGGGGGCCAGCCCAGACCCCCTCGCCCCGTACCGGTCAGGCTAGAGGAGAAGGAGGAGGAGGAGGAGGAGACCAGGCGCTTTCACTCCTGCTGGCTGCAGAGGCTGAGCCGAAAGACAGAAAAAGGAGGAGGGGAATAAAAAGCAAAGAGAGGGGGAGAGAGAGAGAGTGAAAGAAAACTAAGCCCAGCTTTTGCCGGTGCTGCTTGGATTGGATCTGGTTTGAGTTTCCTCTTTGCTGGCTTGTGCAGCAGGAGAGGAGGAGTGGGGGGAAGTAACTCACTCTTCCTCTGAAGCTTAAGCAAACGTGCTGGTGACTGCACTGGTGGGGAGCTGCCCTGGGTGCAGTTGCCTCACAGCTTATTGCTCTCAGTTGCTAAAGAATTGCCTGGACTCCTCGAGAACCTGGAGGAAAAAGCCATCACTTCACAGACCTGATAGTTGCTCAGTGCCTATAGACTTGATACGATTTTTACCTAGGGAAGGATTCTTTTTTTCAGTATTTTTCTCCCCGTCTCTCAGAACAGCAGTTCTTTGAGTGTGTGGCATTGAAATCCATTGCTTTTTTAACAACTTTGGGAGATATTTTTAAAAAGTTTTTTCCTCTCTTTTGTTTTCATTGCCTTAAAAAAAAAAAAGAAACAAAAAAGATAGTTCTTTTGGGGGGAGGGGAGATGATCGTGCTGATGTGGAATAAGTGCTCCTGCTGTCTCCTCTTACTAGCCGCGGTCCTGATCGTGGAGAGCTCCCAGCTAGACAGCTCCAGCTCCAAGGTGAACTCCATCAAGTCCACCCTGATGGGGGAGGCTCCAACTCAGGCAACCAACAGATCTGCAGGCATCCACCAGGGACTGACGCTTGCTAGCAGTAAGAAGGGCAAAATGCTAGAGCAGATGGGAAAACCTCCCAAGCACTATCACCGGCAAGGAGAGGTAGGACATCACTTCATTGCTCGAGTGTCTGTCCATCTGTGTGCTATATGCAAATATTGCTAGTCCTTCCCTCGCGTTGTTTTCAAAGCTTTACTGTGTTAAATTAATTAATTTGCTTTATTGGGGTTGTCTGGGACAATTTCATCTCATAATTGATGTTAAGAATTGTGCAAGTTGGAGTTGGAAGGTTTTAAACCTTCCATTTTTCCCTGTAGGATTAATAACTGATGGAAGAAAGAGTAATCTAAAAAATATCATCTTCAGCATTTCTTTGTTTGACTCCTTCAAAAAGCTGCTAGGAGTAAAGGCAGAAATTTCTTGTTAACTCTGAGACACTAAATGAATTGAATTTGAATAGGTGAGGAAAATGTGAGCATGAAGTGAAAACTGTATTTACAGCAGTGAAACAATCTTGGTTTTAAAAATCACACCTAGAAAGTTGATCTCTGATGTCTTCCTCCACTGTGAGAACAAAAAAACATGTTGTCCCAGTGGTATAGTTTAAGGCACATTAATTTGCTTAATATGACAGAAAATAAAGTCTAGGTTTCTTGTCTGGAATACGCTCCAGTGGTTGTGGAAGTTTTGTTTGGTTATGTCCAGTTGAGATAAGCAGGGAGTAACAGCCCTGAATATGAAGTTTGAGTGTAAGGAAGAAAGAAAAGGTTATAAAAAAATTATGAAAAAAAGACCCAGACTTGCTTATGCAGTCTTCTTTCCTCTCTAGCCTGCTTGGAAACTTGGAAGTCTGATAGAAAATTATCTTTGTTCAGCTATCTTTGCGGTAAACTATAAAGCGGCATTTTGAGCCATCAGTCCTCTGCTTCCCTATCAAGTCTCAACTAGGATGGTATGAATGTTGTGCGTTGTGGTGTTGAAGGAGGTAGAACTTCTTCAGAAAATATAGATCTCGTACTATTGGATATTACTAGTACCTCCAAATACAGCTGCTTTTCATAAGCAACAAACAGTGTAGCAGCAAGGGAGCTGCCAACATTCAGCACTAAAAAGGCAAAATACTCTATGCCTGAAGGGTCTGTATCTTGCCTACATTTTCCTTAAAGCAGCAGAGAAGCTGCAAGCTCAAGCAATCCACTGAATTTGCTAAAGTGTTTCACATCGGTTTCCTAATAATTGAATGTTACCATTTGGTTTTGTGTGCAGGCATAATAACAGCAGTGGTAGTTTTGGTTTTGCGTGTAAGAAATTTGTTTTTAAACTCCTCCAAGCTTTCTTTCCCTAGCCACTCAATTGTTTTATAATTTACCCAGAATTTGGTCGCCTCTCCTTACCTCTGAGCAAAGTTTAGTAACAGATGCTGTGCTGAAGTTTCATATTACTAAAGTACTGTGCTCTTTCCTAGTGCACATTGTAATAATTATTATGTTAAATCACCTTGAGGAAATACAGGAGCATGATACACTTTTTTATATGTTCTCCTTGGGTTTTCTTTTGTTTTCTGCATATTCACAAAAGGTCGGTATATAGGACATATTTTCCCACTGAGTGTTATCTCAGTCTCATGAGTTTCAGCACGGGTACTTGTGGGACTGTGCTCTACAGCCCCAAACATGTTATATAATTTTTGCCTTTTTGGGAAGTCTTGCCACCTTTCCGTATGTACAACAACCTTAGCACTTCAATGTGTATTCAGTGCGATGCTGAGAATGTTTGATTATAATTCACCCAGTTCCTGGAAAAAAAGTTGCACTGCCCACCACTTGCATTTGCAAGATTTGCCCCTTACTTGCCAGCCTGGATTGTTTGCTGGGGACTTCTAGTTACTGGCATGAACTCACAAGGTACACTTCAAGTCAGAGACAACACTGTAAGTAATCTGCAATGGTAGAAGAGGTGGCACGCATGTTACGATGTCCTGTTTGTAGCACAGGCAAAGACCCCTGGAGAATCAGTGACTTTGACTTCCAGGGAGCAAAGTCTGACCTCCCGTCAAGGGCTGTTGGTGCTGATTTCACCCTCTCTCCTTGGGACTGTGTCCCTGGCTCCTGCGTGGTCTCACGCCGATGTAGTCCATGAAAATGACTCGGATTTGCTCTCAATAATTATAGATGTTACTTTCAGCCATCTGCCTGAAGCAACACAGTTAACACAGAATTGCAATAAAAAGAAGAAAAGAAAAAAAAAAGTAGTTACTTTTGTGATAAAGCTTTATCTTTGCTGATACTTCCAGTTACAGGGTTGGTAAGCCACTGCGTTTCTTAACAGTGGTGTCACACGTCTCATCCAATTAAGACATGACATTTTCATAATTTTTTTTAAAGTTCTCTTACTAGCTTAGTAGTTAATTTGTTTAGATTACGTGACTTTTGCTGAAGATTTGCATGCAATTTGCTGACAGAACAGGCCTATGCTCTTCTTTCTAAAACAATTAGTGGAATTTATAATGTGTCAAAAGTAGCATTACTTTTTATGTCTTGGTAGCATTAAACGCTGAGCTGAGTGTCTTGCTTACAACTAGGAAATAGTTTTAAAGGAAATGCAGCTTAAATGAAAACTAATAGAATTTTGCTGTTGCAGTTGTGACAGCTCTGAGCTGTGCATTCAACTCTCTGCAGATACACATAGTGGAAATTGGAGAACTCTCACCAAAACTGATGAAAGGACCATCAGCCAGCAACCTATTTACTTATTCAGCTTGGTAGACTAATGCACTTTCAGAACGTTTCTTTAATATGTTAATGTAACATTTTCAATTATGTTAATTCTCAGGACTAGGAGCAACTTGGGAGTCTTTAATCAGCAATAAATCAACAGATACAATAGTTCATGGCTTATCTAGAGTGTTGATGTATTTCAGCTGGTAGTTACAGTGCTTCTGCCCAGAAAGGGAAGATCCCGCACTCCTTTGTCAGGCAAAGTTCCAGTTCAAATTAATGAAAATACTCACATGAGCAAAGCAAGCTGATCCGGCTTGCTGGAGGGACTGGCAGGGCAAACATGGATTTTAGTAAGACTTAAATTTTTATGTCTTTCTGAGGAATATTATTTATTTTCTGTTCTTATTCCCTTTACTGCCTTGGATCAGCGGAGAATGAGAAGCACTGACGTGCTAAATTGGTGAGATTCCTCTGTCTTCACTGTTCTTCACCGTCACTCCTGTTTTCCCCTTTCTGCAAACTGTTAAAGTTTTCCCAATTTCACAGAGAATCAGAAAGTATCTACAGCATTTGCACAAGGGAAAAATACGCTCAGAAATAGGACCATACAGTGCACGTTAGACTACGATAATTTTGTGGAGTCAGTACTGTGTACTGTCTACCATCAGTTTCCTTTCAAAACTTGATTTAGAGAAATAGCCAGATTAGCAATGATGGTAGATTTTTTGCATGGTAGAATTTTTCTGCATGTTAGATACAGCTTCCACTGTGTAAGCACTCTTGCTCAGCTATAGGGATGCAACTTGAAAGGGAAAATCCTATGTATTGTAGCTGTGATTGAAAGGCATAGCTGTTCCATAGATTCCTGGATGATGGCTCTGTAGCCTCTTTAATTCACTTCACCATCTTTTTGACTTTTTGCCTCTGAGTTATAGTGCCCTGTCTCCTCTGAGGTTGGTCCATTCTGTCAGTGCTGGGGCTTGCAGTCCTTTGCACTCAACTGCCTTTAATGATCTGGTAGGCTGAGACCTACCAAACTTTCCAGCTGTTTTCCTTCTTTATAGGGCGCTATTATCTTCTGCCCTTTCCAAGTCCTGGCCAAAAGCCACTCTTTCAGCTCTTTTCACCAGCAAGTTGTGTCTCTCATTCCCTTTGCTGCTGCATAGCTGGTTGGGTTTGTGCTTCCCACTGGGACTATTCCTCCTGCTTCTCCCACGTGCGTGATGGGAGCAGCAGCAACGAAGGGAAGAACTGGGACGGCCAAGAGAGGGGACTGGCACAACTGTAGGGCTGAATAAGAGATAATGAGGTCTGGAAAAAGGGAGAGAGCAGTAAGTGTAAGGCTGGGACAAGTTTTAACACTTCAGAGGCACAATAGACCACTTATCAGCTATGTCTTTTTATTCCAAATGTACTCGGTTTAATTTTAAAAATGCATTTTTTTTTAAACTCTATCACAGCTTGAGCTAAGAGGCTTGAGACCACAGAAGCCAAACCAAGAAGGAATTAATCTAAATGGCTAAGTTGATACTGATCTCATACCTATCAGCGCATGGACGTACATGTGTTTCTTGAACAGGACCTAGTTACCCACAAGGACTTGCTAGAAAATGCTTGGATGATGCTTTATAGCAAGTAAACCAGCATGAGATGTAGTAATTGACTGCAGTGCCCTGAGAATGTTACAAAAAAATGTACCAAAGACACCAAAAATGTAACCACAATATCTTGAATAGCTAGCAACCAAGACAGTATAAATTATTTCTCCACGGGATTAAAAATAAATTAATTACAATACCTAGAAATTACATCCAGCAATAGCTTTTTTTTTTTTAATTTTAAAAAAAAAGAAAACAAAACCCAAAACAGAGTTGCTAAATCTGCAGAGGTCACCAGAGAATGTAGTCTTTGCTCTTGCTGTTTGCTGTTAGGAATCTGGGAGACATACTGGTTTACTGGCAGCAGTCTTGCTAAATAGCTGAGTGGCTTGTCTCTTGATTGCAAAAATGGGATGCAGAATATTATCTCCTTCCTTGGTCATGCTTGGTGTCCCCTTCAATTTGTTTTTATTATTTGACTTCTTAATAAAGAGCAAAAGCTCCTACAGAGTAGCTTCACTACCACTATTTCCTATTAATTTTGCAACAATGCCTAGAAAACTTCCAGGACTCTGATGTGTTATCAAGTGTGCAAATACTTAGGAAGAGTTAGTTGCTGTCTGGAAAGTCTGTCAGAGTCTAAGGACAACACAAAAGATGATGAAGCATGATTACATTTTTGCCCGCGGAAAAATGAGTCTGATTAACTCATTATGTTTGATTAACTGATGCTTTGCAGATGCAAATATAACACAAGTTTAATTTTGATTCTAATTATCTCAACACCGGATGTATCTTGCAAGCACTTCATATCTCATGGTTTGTCAGTTGAGCCTTTGGTCCTTTTACAGTTGTACTTACAAATGCCTCACCCTGGAAATGTCTTTTAAGAGGAATTTAACTCTGCAGAGGAGGAGTCCCATAAAGCTCCTGCTTCTGTTTGTTTTTTGAGTATTGCTTTCATCTTCAGGTTTTGTGTATCTGAAAAATTTCTAAAGTATATCCAAACAAGTTTTATATATATACGTGTAAAAATGTTAATTTGGAGGACACCTTCAAAGCAGAGATCTTCCCTTCCTGCTCGGGCTTACAGAATTCCCTGCCAAGCTTATACTACGCCCACATGCCCACACTTGTTGTGGCTGGCAAGAGTCAGGGTGCAATGGGCCAGACTTGGAGCTGGCAGTCCCCACTTGGCCCATCGCTGGCATGTGGCTTGTCACCATGTCCCGCCACAGGCTGGGGAGCTTTGTAGTCATGTTGGCATTGCAGTCATTAGGCATTTATGATAGACTTGAGGAGTTGAAGTTTGTATGTCACTACAAAAATGGGGAAGAAAAGAGCCAGAAGCTGCCTTTCTCCTTTTCCTGCATTGGTGAAACTCCAAGTGTATTAGAGAACTGAGGATAATTCTTTGGAAATCCTTGTCTTTCAGTGCTATGTTCTAGGCTGTGTTTCTGGTACCTTTAGGTTGAAATCAGTTTCTATGAGCTTCATATCCATGGATGTGAAAATCCCAAACAAAAGCCAAGAAAATCAGGTTTGTTTTGTTACTTTTTAAAAATTAATTTTGAATGCAAAAGTCATTATTTTCATTAGAGAACATGAACATTCATCTCTTCTTTTTTGATCAAGTATAGGATGTGCAATGACCATGTGTGTCCCCGAACTGTCACTTTTCTTCAGTATAATTTTTCCCGTTTTGATTGAAGGACAGATTTATCTTAATGGAAAATTTAATTAATGTAAAAGCTATTTTCAAATTGTAATGAAATGTGAAAATAGGTGAATTTGTGATACTTCCAAGCTCCCTGCAGAATCATTTGCCCTAGAATGAGCTACAGAAAGTAGTGTTAGAGAGAGATATGCATAAAAGGATACATATCATCATACTAAATGACTGAAGCATAGCAGTTTTCAAATAAAAGTATGAGTTTTGTTCATCTTAGTTACAGTTTTCTTGGGATCATCCCTAAATCCATCTATGATTTATACATTTGTGTTCACGCAAACAGAACTTGAGTTATGAAAATTAATCGGGTGCACTCATTTAGCAGTTATTTTGTTCTTACTGAAGGAAAGACCAGGGCAATGCTACAAAACAGGAAAAAAGTTTGAGTTGTTGGATTTTTTCCCCCCTCAAAGTGCATAAGCACACAGTTTAGCCCCTTGGGACTTTCTTAAAGCTAAGCTTTGATATGATTGAATTTTCATATGCACAGTAATGAATCTTAGAGACATGCATGTTGCACATATGTAGTGCAAATGGCACTGGTTTAGCATTTTTAGCAGTAAGCGAAGGTGGACTGTTCTGCACATGCTCGGGAATGAGGTGTTTCTTCACTCTGCAAGCCCTCTGCCTCATTCTCTGTGAATCATGTAAGTGTGAACCAGGCTGTGCATGCTTTTAAAAGCTTATTTATCGGCCTAGTGAATGAGAGGACAGGGTTCAGTTCTATGTGTTTTGGCAGCTCATGTTGAGTGAAGTAGTGACTTGCTGTCAGTGTGATCTCTTTCCTGCAGGTCTGAAATGCCTAAAGCAGAGATCTTTTAAAAGGAATTGCAAACAGAATATGTTTATGTTGCAGCGGGAAACTTTTATTCTTAGAATCTCATTCTTAACTAGAACAGCATCATGGAAAGTAATGCACCTGATGGGGGAAAAGCTCCTTTATTTTCTTTTGCACAGAGAGGGGTAGTTTCCAGAATTGTGTCTTTTGCTATGTGTTCCTACAGAAAATGTTGCACCTTTTCTTGACAGCCTGCAAATATCCTAAAGCTGGACATTTTGCTGTAAAACAAGGTCTCTGAAAGCAGGGGAGAGAACTGTGTGTAAAACCACTAACCGAGATGCAAAATGCTAAGCCTAACTAATCTAGTTGGAATTAACTTAGTTCAATTCATTTTCAGAAGTATCAGAAAGATTTGGACTGTGTCAAAAAACCCAACAAGGTACTGACAGACGAGCTACCATCTTATATTCAACCTTTTTGCTTTCATATTACTTTCTCCCCTCCTTCTAGTATTTTTTTTTAACAGCAAAACTCTAGTGTTTCATGAAATATAGCCACGGTACTCTGGATGGCCAGCGTCAAGTATTCATGTCAACTCAAAAGAAGCCATAGAAATCTAGGTCCTGTGTTTAACTGGGGCTTGTGTCCCATCTCAAATAAGCTTAGTTTGTTTTCTGAAGTCACTATTGAAAATAGATTTTGGGCTTCCCAATGCTACAAATTCTAAGGAGGACTCCACCTGCCACCTGTTCATATGGCTAGCAGTACAGGTGTGCCTGAGTGCTTTCCCTGATTTTCTTACTGTGGGTGTGTTCATGTGGAGAATAATACAGAGGTGCTTTGGCTTATATGGCCTCTGTTCAGGGTGAGTTTTTATAGATCATGGGTTTAAAAGGAGAAAAACCTCTGTCCAATATGACATAGAGCTGCAAGCAAGAGATGGTGTTAGGGAGCCTTGGGCTTGGCAGAAAATTTGTCTTTGCAGTGTGTCCTCAGTAGCAGCTGAGTGAAAAATGGCCAAATGAAGCTTCTGTTGGCCTGACCTGGCAGGGCTAGTTCAGACTGCAGAACTGGCCTATTTCTTTTTTTCTTCTCTTTTGGCTTGAAAATGAGAGTAGATTCTGCCTCCCATCCAATTCACTGTGAATTTCCTGGGAGACTCAGGATCCTGTTTTCTATCTTAAAAAAAGAGAAGTGTGTGTTTGTCTCTATCTTGTGGGGCATTAGATTGTCCAGGACACAGAGACTGAGCTGTGTCTCCTACATCTTCTCTTTTGGTAGGAGGAGTACTGGGTGGATACCTAGTTTCTTTTTCAAACTACTTCTCCCCTGTCATTCTTCAGGTGGGAGGGAAGGAGAGAGCAGATGTCAAATGGCCATTTCCTATTTTACAGGTAGACAGGCCAATGGCATTCCTTACCAAAGAAACAGTTACAAATTGTGATTAGTTAACATATAGCTTTCACATTGAGAGAGACCATATGGTGAGTAGCATGAAGGGATAATAATAGTGGAAGAAGTGGATGGGAAGAAAAAGCTGGCCACTAGTCTGCATTTGCATCGGGGAACAGGGTGACCGTTTGGCAGGCTAGAGAAGGTGGCTAACATCAGTGTGTTAACAGATAACATCGGTGTGTTATCTGATGAGCATTTATGGAGATAAAGAGCCTGGCATCATTAGTCTTCTCTTTGCAGGAGGATTAGCTCATTAACTCCCTGGGATTGATGGGAGCCACTAAGTAAATGTGAAGACTGTTTCACGTATTTAACATAACCTGAAAATGTTACCAGACTTGTCATTCTTAAATTTCAGTTTGTTGTCCACTCAGGTAGTAATAATGATACCATCTGACCCACATAACCAACAATATGCCATAATGTGTGAGCTGAACACTATGGGGTTGCCCAGAGAGACTGGGAGTTGTTCTTCCAGACCCTTTCAGTTCCTGTTACTCCTAACGAAGCTAAATTTGCAATGTATATTATTCATAACCAAGTAATTCAACCAACTCCTGTGGTGGGGTGTGGGTCAGAACTGAAGAATGGAAATCCTGGGAGCTGTGGAAAACACAGGAAACCAGGAGGTTGCCATCCTCTCTCCACACCTTCTCCAGGGTGGAGCCAAGTGCTGATGATGCCTCATGTGTCTTAGGGGTAGTGAGGAAAACTGCCTATCGAAAGTTAGGCTTAAAATTCTACTTTATGCTTTGGTGGAGGGGCTAAACTGTTTAGCTGCATAAAATGTTTTTGTAATTGTTTGAATAAATACAGGGTTTTAAAAATGCTCTTCTGGAATGCTTGTAAACTTCTGTGCTTCATTTTGTCCCTGTTGCTATCTTCCAGACATCCCACTCCTCGCCAAGGAAATGGCTTTTTAACAAGAAGAATCCTCTGGAAATTACTTTCTGAGGGGTCTTTGCCACAGCAGCTGCAACAAATTGCAACTGCACTTCAGTCCCAATTGTTTTTATTGCTAAAAGGATAAGTGACCAAGTGAATACTTGTATTATAGCTTTGCGACAATTTATTAAGTATCAGATCGTAGAGTGTGGTGTTGTCTAACCAGATGATTAAGGTTTTCTCTGTGGAGGGAAATTTCTCTCAGACTTTGTACCAGTGCTTAAGCTGAAAGAGGCTGGGAAAGTCTTGCTGATACCAAACTGTCCTGTGGTTAGGCTGACTTAGGGTTTTCCTTCCACTGAGATCCTGGCACTGGGGCCAGGGCCTGGCCAGCGATATATGTCAGTGCAAGCAGAGTATAAGCAACATGAGGTAGCCGAAAAGAGAGGTCATGGCACTGCAGTCTACTGCATGCTGATCCACTCCCTGCTGTGTAAACAAGTCTCCAGGGGGCATTTTCTGAACAAGTTGTTTTTGAGTACAGCATAGCTTTAACATCGCTCAGATTATACTAATTGCAAAGCATTTTTGGCACGATTTTCCAAACAAGTAACACGGAGTCCAGGGAGGTCCAGAAAAGACGGAGCAAAACCTTGGGATGGTACAGGCTGCTTCCTTATGTCTTTGAGCAGGGTTTGCCAGCTGGAAAGGACTTGCAGGTCTGCTTGCCTTCTTCTCAGCCTCTCTGCTCCCACTTTGGGGCCAGTAGGGAGGATAAGGAAGACTCTGTCCCTTCATTTCTCTAGAGAAGTGACTAGAATGGGAAAGAAGGTGCATCTTTTATTACATGGGAAACAGGAGGTTCAAAGTTTTGGTATTGCACAACTACATAAAACGTGCTAGGTAGTGCAAAATTTTCTAAGGATTTCAGATGTAGGAACTCAGGCTTTCTTAGCTTGTGTGTTTGTCTGTATGTGTAAGAAAATCTTGTTTTATTATCTAAAGAACAGTGGTAGACAGAGATAAACTATAAATTAAAAACTATAATTATTATTATTAAAAATGCAATCGTTTTTTTTTATCTTTGGATTTCACTGGAAGTGTAGAAGAAACAATTGGCTTGACCGCTGAAAGTGGAACAGTTATCGGGTGGTTGAAAGAGTAAGTTTAAAAGTTTCATGTATAGCTTTTCCTTGCTTGCTTTCCTGATTTGCCAGACTGGGAAGCACATACATAGCCCTGTGTTTGACAGGGATTTTGGAGGGCTTCATTAAATAACAATTGTAAAATATTTAAACACCTTCACACATGAAGATGCCTGATTAGCAGAAGAAGTTGATTTAAAATGCAAGTTGGGTTTTCTGTTATTGGTGTCCTTCAACAAACTGAGGTTGTGGAGGGTTTAAATATCAGCAAAACTAGAGATATCCCTCAGTCCCTGGGAAAGCAGATTTCTAATGAGCCTTCCCCAGGCACGCTGACCTTACTGTCACTGCTGTAGGTTTGGGATTTGGGTTTGGTTTTGTTCATCCCAGTTGCAAGGATGGTGATTTTTCTTAAGCACTGTCCTCTTAAGTTATCAGTGAAGGATAGATAAGAGAGTCTTTATTACAGGCACACATGTGCACCACAGGTGTGAAGGGAACTCTTAAACTGTTTATGAGCACACAAAGCCCCATGAACAAAGAGGGCAGAAAAGAATGTTGTCATTTTAAGGAAAAATATGTTTTAAGGCCCTGTTAAAAATAAAGCCAAAAAGGAATAACAAATGGACTGCAGATTGTCTGTGTAACAGGGATTAGCACTGTGAAAATCTTTCATTTTTCTGAATGGGCATGTACCACAGACAGGCCCGGCTAGTTGAGATACCATTTGACACTGGAGTGGGTATCCACCTTCAGGCTCTTGTCTCAGTGAGTCACCCACAAAAAAAATAAACCTCCAATAGGAACAAACAGATGAAGAGTAGGATAACACCATCTTAACTCTGCTTTAAAGGTTTTAGACGAGCAGAAGCCAGTGTATATGTTGTACAAACAGGTATGATAGCAGTGTATGAGTTCCAGGTTTGGGGTGGAGTTGTCACTCTTGAATTTGGTGGGACTGAAGCCTATTTTACAGCTAAAGGGTCAGAATGGAAGGGTCAAGGATGGGGAAAATGAGACAAAACCTGTTATCTTCTGTAACAGCCACGTGATGATATCTTCACTTGTTCAGGAACAGCTCTCAGGTCCACTATGGGGAACGTCTGTAATGGTGGTGACAGTTCAGTACCCAAAGAAGTGATGTAACTCACTCCCCCCCAGCACTGTTTCCCAGCAGAAGCACAAAAAAAATGTGGCCACAGACACAAGCTCATGCTGCCCAGAAATGCCACACTTTGGCTCCTTCCTCTGCAAAACGTGATATCTCATTGCCCATCTTATCCAAGAGGTGCAACATGCTTCTGTGCAAAAGCCATCTCAAAGGTTAGGCACTATTTATAGATAGGACAAATTTGAAAGGTGTTTATGTACCTAACTCCCTGAATGTCTTCCATTCAGGGAGCATTCATGGGCATTAGGCTCTGCACGCCTTTAGGGAGCAGGGTCGTGGCCTTTTCCACGCAGGAGAGAAATTCAGTTTAGAGGAAATCATCTGTCTGAGACTTCCTTGCTGCAAAGCGTACTCAGCAAGAAGGACCTCTCTTGTCTTTTATCTCCTATGTAAGACAGAATTTGGTCATCGGAATAAATTTTTACAATTATTATTACAGAAAAATATGAATCAGAATAATTCACATTGTCCCCTCGACAATGAAATAATTGTATGAAAGATCGGTGACAGATCTGTATCTAATGTGCCAGACACAGTTCCTCTGGCCCTTCTGTCTCCATCCAGAGTAATCCTTTTCTTAAAGCAGTGTAACTTTTTTTCGGTGTGAAACTGGACAAAGATACAGAGATGTTGCAAGCAGAGCTGTAGCATTTCTCTTTAATGAGCTTCTTCCTGACCCACCCTATGTAAAGCAGTTGACACATCATGTGTTGTGCAGCTGGGACGGCTACCCTGGCACATGTATCTGACACATGAACATATTGACTTCGGCCTTTTGGAAGCACTGGACCCATGCTGTTCTCCAGAGATGTGTCTAAGTCATTTCGCAGATACCGTGGATATAGCAGTGGTAGGAGCAAAAGCTGAAGTGGAATTCACTAATTCAGATTTAGCTGATTCTGTGAAAACAGATTGCACAACAGAGACTGACACTCAGTTTCTGGATTTGATTTCCTCTCTCTCCCTGGTTTGACCTCCAGTGCTCCTTCTGCCTGTTGGTCAGTATTTGGGTCTCAGGTTGTAGAGTTTGTGTGTGTGGTTGGTTGGTTGGGGTTTTGGGGGGTTGTGGTTTGTTTTTTTAAAATGCAAGACTTTTGCAATATAGTACTTTAAATTTGAGTTTTACCCACTGACTGAAGGGCAGAGCAGTTTCTGTGAGATACCAGCTGGAGGGCTCGAAGGGCTGCTTAGGTAGTGCAGGGCTGAGTTTCAGCCAGAGTGACCCATGCTGCTGAAATAGCATGAACAGACAAGACCAGCCATGAACATGGTTCGTGCGCTCTCAGTAGTACAACACGTGTCTGTGTTACCGCAGGACGGGGAGATCTGCTGCTCTTGGTGCTGTTGAGTTCACTGGAAGTCTTTGTGCTTGTATGCTTTGACCACTTGTTAGTAAAATTTCACACTGCTTTTACTTTTGATCCCCTTCTGTCCTAAATGACCCTATTGTCAGGAAATTAATTTTAACAGTAGCTACCAGAAGACATTTTGTGAACATTTGCTTCTTCTAAAGTTTATTTTCACAGTATGTTTCACCTGAATATTTTCCAGAACAAAAACCCTCAGATGCTCTCCTGTCCTGATAACATGTGCGAGGCTGAGGCTTCCCTATTCCTTCCAGCCTGGCTTACAAAACACTCTCTTAATACTCAGCCTTAATTGTATTTGTAAAGGTAATATTAAGGTTAATGTTTCAAAACAGCACTATCTTACCAGCCTAATGACAGACCAAAATCAAACAACACCATTTCTGGCAAGTAATTTACCACTGCTCTTCAAGTACTTGTGTGAATGGAGCTATAACTCAAGTACAAAGACTTAAAAGAAACTGAATTGTCAAGGGATAACCCATTTCATAACTGATTATAATAACTAATAGCTGATCATTAGATGGGAAAAAATAAGCAGGACTAAACTGCCAGCTTTCACAGTGCAGGGAGGCTGTAAACAAAGTTTCATGCAAATGTTTTGGAGACTGATACTGTTCAACTTATTGGTAAATAGTCTGGAAAATGGGGGATTAGTGAGGCACAGAAATTTTTAATGAAATGTATTCAGAGCAGTAAGAACTTAAATGGACCACAAAGAGTTGCGGTAAATGTCAGTATACTGAGCATCTGAGAAATAAAACCCACAGGTAAAATTCCATTTCTATAAGTATAAAGCAATGTGCATCACATAATGTGATGGCAGGTAGGCACATACGATGATAACCTCTAAATTAGAGTCGCTTTAGCTATCAGTTAACGGTGAAGCAGTAGCAGAGACAAAAACTAAATTTAAAAAAAAAAAAGCCAAGCAGAATATCAGGAACTGGGAAGAAAACAGAGGGCATTTTTATACTACTTCTAAGTTCATGGTGCTGAATGACTGTTAAAAGGATATAGAAGCAGTCAGGATTAGATGGGGAAGGAGGACAGCAGGGATGATTAGAGTAGTAGAACTGCTTTAACAAAGAAGAAATTAAATAGGACACAATGCACCAGTTTGGAAAAGAGATGCCCATGGGAGAACAGGACAGAGAGATATAAAATAATGAAGGGTGAGGAAAAGGTGAGTGGGGAGCAATCATTCAGTATTTGCTCTAGAAGAAGAGCCAGGAGCAGACAGTGTGAAATTATCAGACAGCCAGGAACTAGTTTTTCATATTGCACTGGTAGGTACTAGACACAGTGGTAAAGCTTCCAGCTTCAGATGTGTCTATGATGCTGTTGGCTGAAGCTGGGAGCATGTATCTGGGAGAAATCCTTCTGTACTTGCCTGTTTTCTTAGTCCTTGGAGTATTTGTGACTAGCAGGACACTGGCCTGACCGTTTTGCTCTGATACATTATGGCAACTTTTATGTACTTGTGTAGTTTATAAATAATTTTTTATTTTATCAACATAATGAATCAATATCAGTTTATATTGTATCAGTATCATAAATAACCCAGCTTGTTACTTCAATGTATCAGGAAACTTGAGCATATGTGGCTCAATGTAAGCATGCCTGCTGTCTTGTTTACCTCAGTTATGATGTGCATATATAAATATTAGTCAGGCAAATATTTAAATACTTGTGCTGGACTCAAACTTTGGGTCTATGATAGTGGGCACTGATTTTCATATCCTCTCCAATGCCCTTTGAAATCAGTGTGAATACTACCATGAACTCCAGTGTGGGTTTGTTATCCAGAGAGACTTCTAGACATGTTAAATATTCCAAAGAGATTGCTGTGGCAAATGGAAAACATGACTATGATGAAAAGGAAATGGAAAACCGAAGAAATAGACAAAGAGGCTTAGGACAGATTTACAAAGTATGTAGCACACGCAAGTCGGGGGAGACTTTTAAAAGAATTTTGCTACCATTTAGTCAGCTACAGAAGTAAATACTTTCACAAAAGGGTCAGATTTTCAAGTCATTCGTCACTCAGAATGAAGGTTTTTGGTTTTGGGGGCTCTTTTTGCTTTCTTTTGTTACTTCCTCAAGCTCTTTTGTGCTCATTATTAAATTCTTCCCTCCCAAATTATCATTATACATAGGACTGATTATCTTCATACTTTATAGAAACTTCATAAATACATCCTGTAATTCTGTAGCGAGCTTCTATGGTAAATTCTGTATAACTCAGTGAATTGACTTAAATTTGCCTTCAGGATCCACCTTTTTTTTCTGCTCAGATCTCTCAGCCCTTCTGTATACACAGTTATCTTTGAAGGCAGAGTTTGCCATAGACAAGGTCAGCAAACTCAGACCCAGCAGCAGAGTAAGTGTCACTTCCTCACGAGCTCATGGCAGAAGCAGTCAATAGTTCCTCCTGCCTCTTGGTGAAGTGTTTTTCTAAGCTGATGAAAATACACAACTCGGGAAGACAAAAGTGAGATTTTTCTCCTTGAAATATACTCTGCATTTCAGTGATGTGCAAATTATATTTATCACTTCTGCTGTTAGAACAACCTTACAGCTTTCTGAAAAGTCTAACATTTCGAAAGCTGCTACAGTTTTGATGGAAACTACTGGGAAATGCCAGGGAAGTACAGGGTTGGTTGGCTCCATCTACAAATAGATACAGACCGCTGAGGTGAAACAGCAACTCAGGATTACAGTTAAACCCAAGAATCTCTTAATTTATCTTTCAAATCTATTTGACCAGAGATTTTAGGGAGCCTATATAAAAGTCATGGTGGTACAAGTGCTGGGCGGCTGACCTTCCCCACTTTCACCAGATCTCCCTCCGCATCAGGAAAAAGTGGGAATTTGCACAGCCTAAAAATATGGTGTTCCTTCTGCTGCTCCCCCTAGCTGCAGTCTCAGTTACCAACTCTGATTTAATGAATATTGTTAGAATTAAAAAAATAATTTAAAACCCTCCTTTGATTCACTGGTGAGTAGAAGCCTATAATTTTTAGTCTAATGTTTGGTGTAGTTAGTCATCAGTTATGCTAAACTTTTATGGCATTGATTCCAAAAATTTGTCATTGTATGCCATCTGAATTTCCCCATTATGTGGAAATGCACCTCTCTGAAACAACTATATGAAATGTTAAGAAACTCAAAACATTTCAAAGATGATAACTTAAATCCTAACATTCACACAATGAGTAGTAGAGTATTTTCAGAACAGAAAGGCACAGATGAAATTAATACAGAATGGTGTTAAATGTCATGAAGTTTAATAGGAAGTATACAGGTTGAAAATGATACTGTTTAAATCAATATTCCTTTGAACAGTAGTTTTTCTAAACTTGCCTTAGAAATATTTGTTTTAAAAAGATGCATACCTAACATATTTTCTACATTTGGAACTCCATTTTTTAACAAAGTACTCTGGTTCCAGAATTCCTGGAAACATCAGAACTTAGTGAGTGCTTTTAGTCCTTAAGAGGAAACAGGAAAAAAATGTAATGGAAACTGCAAGATTTCACTGGGACTGCTCTATTTTCCCATAAAAATTCTTGGAGTAAAAAGTTGCTTTTTTCTTTTTAATCCTTCAATGAAAAAAATGTGCTGTATTCACAATTTGTACAGATTCTAAGCAGAAGAATATCACAATTTATTGCAGATAGAAAAAGTATTTGCTTTGGGAACCTGCATTTGCTCTTGAATCGGCATTCATTTTCCATCCTCCTCAGCTTTCACGCTCGCTCATCCATCTCTTTGCAATATTATATTGTTCAGTTTAGTAAACTCTTGAGTGTATAGAAATCTAAGTTCCCAGGACTCTGAATTAGACTGGAACTCAATTCATCTAACAGACTTTTCAAACTGGGTCTGTAATTCCCAGTTCATTTAGATGCTTAACGATCATTTAACCTCCTGTCTGTATTTGTACTTGCTGACTCGTTACTTTTTAGGCAGTAGAAGTCAGTCAACCTTCAGATCAGAAGCATGTGGTGCCCCTCCAGCAGACAAACATTTTTCACCAACATCTTGAAGAGAATAAAAATCTAAATAAATAACGCCCAGGGTTGAAAAGAGCCTATTCACCAAACATTGGTAAAGTAATTCCACAGGAAAAATAAATGTTCAGCAAAGTGATCTTTCATTTGAAAATTGGATCCAGATTTTACAAACTGAGAAGGGTGAACAACTGTGTCAATTGCAGGGCCATGCAGTTTGTCTACAAAGTGTGTTACCACAAGGTACTAATGTGCTGCTTATGGAGAAGTGCAATCTGGGCAAAAAGTAAACCGTTTGTTTATCAGCAAACTGTTGAAATCACAGCACCGTGAATGTTATCCCTCATGTAATATACACAATTCATGTATATGTACCATCTCCCAGCTAGTTCAGAATTATACAATTCCGGAGAGTTTCGTCTGGCAACATGTAATTTTGAAAATGAAGCTTGCTGTTCTTTGAAGAAAGATGGTAAAATCATTATGTCTGGAAGGCAACAAAAATAGAGCACAAAATTAGACTTTCGGGAAAATCAAGCATTTATCTGTTTATCTTTTGTTCTAACATGGTTGTTCCTTGGTTAAATTCATCATTATTGCTTTTATATTCTCCTTTCACAAGGGAAAGAATTTGCTTCTACCGTGGAGCTAGGTTTAGTAGTAGCAGTAATATATTATCCAAGCATAGAGGAAAAGAAAGTAGTGTGGGGACTTAATGGCCAGTTATCCTATTAAAATGCAGTGTTATAATTCTGCTGCCTCTTCAAGCAGCCATGTGTATTTGAAATCCAAGGTTCTTCTTCTGAAAAGAAAAATCACTCTATTATAACAGAAAACCTCATTCTCCCTGAATTGCACTTATTTTGTTCCACCTCTGCAAGTCCTCTGAATTGAAGGGAAATTTCAGCAATACAATACTTGTAAGAGCTAAATCCAAAATCTTTGTGCTTCAGGCTAAGGTGAATTTGTGCTGCAATTGACATAGCAAGTGATCAGTCAGGCTGTGGAAAAGATTTTCAGAAGGTAACTAAAGCATTTCTGCCTTTAAACTCCTTTCAGGATTTTAGCCAAGGACATAATTTTAGGGATGGTATAGTGAGGAGAATGTTGCTGGTTTTCTCACTGTAATAGCGTGTGGTGGGTTGACCGTGGCTGGACACCAAGTCCCCACCAAAGCCACTCTATCACTCCTCTCCTCAGCTGGACAGGGGAGAGAAAATATAATGAAAGGCTTATGGGTTGAGATAAAGGACAGGGAGATCACTCAGCAATTACCTTCATGGGCAAAACAGACTTCACTTGGGAAAATTAGTTTAATTTTATTACCAGTCAAAATCAGAGTAGGGTAATGAGAAATAAAATCAAATCTTAAAACACCTTCCCCCACCGCTCTCTTCTTCTCAGGTTCTACTTTGCTCCCAGTTTTCTCTGCCTCCTCTCCCTGAGTGGCGCAGACGGACAAGGAATAATGAGGGTTGCGGTCAGTTCATCACACATTGTATCTGCAGCTCCTTCCTCATCAAGGGGAGGACTCCTCACACTCTTCCCCTGCTCCAGCATGGGCTCCCTCCCATGGGAGACAGTCCTCCATGAACTTCTCCAACATGAGTCTTTCCCACGAGCTGCAGTTCTTCATGAACTGCTCCAGCGTGGGTCCCTGCCACGGGGTGCAGTCCTTCAGGAATAGACTGCTCCAGCGTGGGTCCCCGGTGGGGTCACAAGTCCTGCCAGCAAACCTTCTCCAGCATGGGCTCCTCTCTCCACGGGTCCACAGGTCCTGCCAGGAGCCTGCTCCAGCATGGGCTTCTCACAGGGCCACAGCCTTCTTTGGGCATATCCACCTGCTCTGGCATGGGGTCTTCCACAGGCTGCAGGTGGATATCTGCTCTACCATTAACCTCCACGGGCTGCAGCAGGACAGCTTGCCTCACCATGGCCTTCACCACAGGCTGCAGGGGAATCTCTGCTCTGGTGTCTGGAGCACCTCTTTCCCCTTTCACTGACCTTGGTGTCTGCAGAGTTGTTTCTCTCACATATTCTCACTCCTCTCTCCAGCTGCAGTTGTCATTGTGGAGGGTTTTTTTCCCTTCTTAAATGTTATCCCAGAGGCACTCCCACGACTGCTGATGGCTTTGGCCTTAGACAGCAGCAGGTCTGTCTTGGAGCTGACTGGCACTGGCTTTGTTGGACATGGGGGAAGCTTCTAGCAGCTTCTCAAAGAAGCCACCCCTGTAGCCTCCTGGCTACCAAAACCTGGCCACACAAACCCAATACATAGTATTTTCTAATTTGGACCTGTATATTAGTTTTTACATTATATCTGACTTATATATCTGCACAAATATGCACATATATACTAAGACTATTTATGGCATATGGGTTAAGCAGGAAAGTTATCATTTATTTTCTGGTTTTTACCAATATTCTGATGTTATAACTGCTTTTGCAATCTCTAGTACCAGGAGAAGGAAAAATATCATAAAAGAACATTTTCTCAATAAATTTTTATAAAGACACAAAGCCTTCAGTTATTGCTAGGGGAAAACCTTCTAGAAATTAGGTCTCTTCAAAACTAAATTATTCACTATTCTAATTTCCATTATTCAGTGCTTACAACATAGCAAATTTCCTTTTCTAAATATCTTTTGAAGATAAGATTGAAGTTTGGAATTAAAGAAAAATTATTGCGAAAGAGGTTTTTTTAAAAATGGCATAATGCGCTTTCATGTGTATTGTTTTCCAATGTTTAAATCTGGTCAGCTCACAGACAGGAGGAGGATGATTTTATCTGTTGGAGATTAAACCTTTTCTGGGATCAGGCTGTGCGCTTTTTCTGGTTCACTCATCACCAAAATTCTTTTGGTCAAGAATTTTGCTGGTGATGCACATGCTAGAATAGATTTCAGTTACTTTAGCTGGATTAACAGGAGTGATAAATGGGAGGAAATATTTACCATATTAAGGAAATTCAGAAACCAGCTGGTTCTAGATGGATCTGATGGGACAATTTAACATGATCCCTTACGTCAGCAACCTGATTTTAGGTGGAAAGACTAATTAAGACTAAGAGCTTTTGTAGCACAAAAACCAGTGTTCCTTATTTTAAAAAAAACCTGTGACAACAGTTGTGGTTTTCATCTTGGAAAAACTTTGTTGTTAGCATGATGCCAAGAAGAAAAAATAATATTTGCTATTCTCTTTCCCCTAATACTTTTGGCTTGCCATCTCTCCCAGTTTTGTCAGCTGGGCTTGCTTCTGTAAGGTGGAGTTCCTTCTGGACTATCTTCAAAGCAACGGGCATCTTTTAATTTTCTTTTGTCATAGCTACAGGGCTTCAAGTGGAGAGACACTAACATGGGACTTGTTGGAGAACAGGGCATTGTCCCTGCATTAAGACTTTGAGGAAAACCAGAAGCAGTAAAAGAATTTCCTGAGAACTGTTGAATCAGAATATGATTTCTATAGAATTGCAGCTCATCACCTTCCTCCTGTTTTAGAGGAAAGCTAATACAGGTGAGGCTGAAGATGGCTAAAATATATATATGCTCTGCCCCAAAGCCTGTTGAAGTTAGCCTTGTATCAACTGATTTCAACTTGCAGGGACCACTTTGAATTTGACTAAGGTCTCCCAAAAGAAATAACCACAGTATTAATAAATGTAGCATTGCTGTCATATAGCTATGCAAGAAACCTGCAGTGTGAAGTAGAATCTGCCTACTTGGTGTAACTTGACATGTTCCTGTGGATATCAGTGGGAGATTGTAAATTTCCACCAACAGAAAATCTGGCCCTGCAAATAGCTTTATCTTATTTTAATTCCTATCATTCTTGAACTGCAATGCCACAGAACAAACCTGCATTAACTGCTTTCTCATGTAAGTGTGCATCTTGGCATATCTGACACAGAACAGTAGTTAGGGATATCAGCCAGCCTTTGACGTCTGGTCTTGTAAAATTGTATGTCAGTTGAAATTGCCACACAAATACGTGTTATTTTTGTCCTACTCTTCAGCTTTGGAGCCAAGTTTTAAAACACAGCTATGATGCTTGTTTGCTTGTATAGGTCTGTCAGCTGGTGGTGTTTCTGTTTCATGTTCATCATGAGCATGCATTGGGAAACACAGTTGTCAGTTACATAGAATTATTTCTAAACAAGTTCCTACTTGGTAAGGTAAGGATGGGATGATAAAACAAGGAAATGTCCATTCAACATGCGGTGTTGTGACTGACTGGGCAAAACTATTTGTGCGGTGTAACATTAGTAGGTTTTCAAACTACATCAAAGATATATTTATCAACACTACGATTATTTATTCTTTTCTCAGCACCACTAAAGAACAGCAAAGGAACAGCTTTTTAATGTTCTTCTAGGAGAATTTAAATCCCATCTTTTCCAACAACGTGAATGCGGCTACATTTGAACGCTAAACCAGAAAGGTTTATAGTGCATATGGTACCTATTTGCATTTTTTAAATGTCTAATTCTGCTGTGGAAATGGAAGCCAGCTTGAGTTATTTATTGTGGGATGCAGAAGGAAATCATGACCCTTTGCAGGGACACGTTAGAATCCCTGCACCATTCAGCCAGTTTTCTCCTGTCACACCTACTTAAATTTTCAGAAAGACGCTTTAATGTATTGAGTGTGCTCTGGATCATACTAGTTCCTGAGCGCTTATGACAGCTTTCAGAGATTGCTGGTGGCTCCCAGTAGATTGTAATTCTAGAAACAGGAGCCTGATGCTAAGCATCACCACCTGTTCTCCATTATTTTTCTTCAGAAGAAAACAATGCAAGGATAAGATTACATACTAATGGAACCCATTTTCACTAAATAGGTACATTTGGTCACATGTAATTTGGTGGCCCATAAAAGAAAAAGAGAAAATAGTAAGCTGTTTTCAAAAGGGAGAAGCAAATAAAACTTAAATGAAGAGTTTCCTAACTACATTAACTAAACCCAATTCTTACATGGCAGCTATACCAATATGCAGTATGTAAGTACATACAGATCCCTTGTTGGAATAGCTGTGTTTTCAATTTGATTTGTTGACATATCCTGAAAGACTTTGGACCTCATTCAGCTCTTTGTAAATCCACTACAGAGCTAGATTTGAACACTTCTGGCATTTACACTGGAATTCCTATCTCTATTTTGCTTAGAACAATGCAGGTCTTGTCAGTAACTGAGGTTCCTCTGCTGCCTCTCAGTAGAAAAAAAATTATAACATTGTTAGAGCAATACTTGCAAATTATGTAGTTGCTTGTTATATTCTGTTATCATTTGCCATATGCCAGCATGGTCCCATGTTGTATCTCTGCTATACATTCATGTGATGTACATCTAGGTAAGTGAAGGAATTTTAAAAATGAAATCATCAATGCATCTTGAGATATGTGTAAGCATGTGTGTGTGGTATAGGTAAGTGATACATTTTTCAAGCATGAAAGCATGCGTATGTCTCCTCTTGAAATCCTGAACATAGTAGAATTCATATAGAATCTGTGATAGCCTGGCTCATGGTAGCCACTAGTCCTGGTTGTGGATGCAGACCAGTCTCTAAATGGTACCCAAATCTGCTTCTTAGCACTTCGTTGCATTTTTTCTCTTTTGCCAATATGTTATTACCAAGGCTGTTATAAAAAAGTGCGTTACTTTTGTTTTAAAAAGTTTTTTCCTGCTTGTGCTGCTTGATGATTCTCCTCTGAGGGTCCACATCAGACTGTTGGTAGCCTTTCAGTAGTACTGCCTCTTGCAAACTCTTTGGTAAAAAGTGGTGGGTTTTTTTGAAATAACGTTTGTTTTCTGAAGTGTGTTAGTTCCTGAATTCTGAAAAAAAAGATTTAGCAGTTAACTGAAAGGCAGCAAAAGAAGAGTCTGTACTTCACTCACAGCCGTGCATTTTTGGGGAAATGAGGTGTTATTAGCAGTGTTTGCTGCATGCATGCTCAGGAAGTGCCAGCTGTCAGTGCAAGCCCCATGCCTGTAGCCTTGCGCTCTGGCACCCTGCTCTGGAGCAGCTCCAGAGTTCCCTTAGTGGCAGCACCCTGCTGGGGGGCAAGGAAAAGTTTAACTCCTTCCAAACAATGGTAAAAGCTTTATCAGTCACTTTAGGCCCCCTTTTTGGACAAAACTTAGGTAGAATCTGAAGAACTAAAAGGTTTGTAGTCCAGACTTCCTGTGTGACCTGTGGGAAGGCATCCAGCAGGGACCTACAGAGGAACAACAACACCGTGCACTGTCAGCTAACTGACAGTAGATGGTACAGATCCACCACCCTTCTCAGCTGGCGCTTGACTGTCTTTTCTATTGTGCCACAAACAGCCTGGTATTCGAAGTACAGAGCTTCTGTATTCCCTCATTTAGGACAAAACCTTCAATCAGTAATCCCATCAGAATCGATGGGCCTTGCGTGTTCTGGACACTGTAGGTACCTAGGTCATTTTCTAGAGTAAGTTTTGTGGCTGAATGGAGCAGCCTAAATGTCAGTGCTGTCTAGCCATAATTACCAATGGTGAAAGGCTTAAGATCAAAAAGTAATCTGTTTTATTGTCTCAGATGTGTTTGTTCCGTAGTATTGAACTGGAGTCTTAACTCTGAAATAGGAACAGGTTTTGCTCAGAAGAAGCAGGAAAAGTAGATTTATGGACTGCTCTACAACTGCTTTTTCTGAATGCAGTAAGGGGTTTTAAACTATTTTTAGATTTGCAAATGTGTCTAATGACTTAAATATTTATAGACTTGGCTAGTCTACAAAAGCGGATTATTTAAGCTTTGAAAGAGTTTCATTTCAGATGTACAAAATGGATTTTTGAGGACGTTGTCAGACCATGACATTACTCTCTGCATAGGTGAGTGGATGTGGTGTTTCAGAAAAATTGACACACAGAGTCTTAGCTTTTCTGTGAATAAACCAGACTGCTTGTGTGACTCTTTTCAAGAGTTTGTCCAAGTTGCTCTAAAATAACTTAAAGTGAATGCTTCCAACTAACACATAATTTACATTGCATAATATTTTTATGCTGTCATGTACGGATGACCTGCTCTTCAAGTCTGTGCTCATGTGCTAAGTCTTTAATGAGTAAATCCATTGTGAAGCTCAGCGAAAACATGGAATTATATACCACAGCGAGGACTACTCACATTAGGGGGAAGATTGCAAGATCATGCCTTTTTAGCCTTTTGATTTCCTAAATAAATTAAAACCTTTGTTCTCATTTTGGCTGGGAAAACCCCTTTGTTGGCCAGCCACAAATTTCCATTCATGTGCATCAGGTTTTTTTTCTCACAGAGCAGATAACAACAGTGCTGGATTGAACATCTAAAAGACAGCACCCTGGCAGAGAGGGAGCCTGCACCCGAGCATCGAGCACTCTGCAAATAGCTTTGCTGTTATTCATGTAGCTTGCTAATGAAAACAATGATCCGGGAGAGTCGTGAACAGAGTTCTGCCTAATGGAGTCTCATTAAAACAACAGTTTGCTGCTTTCCTTTTGAACTTTTCAAAAGTCTTTCTTGAGTTACACTTGATAGGAATGATAAGGGTACTACTGCACGTTCCCCAGCAAATCTGTAACACCCAGGCGTTTTTCTATCCAGATGTGTGTTTGTGTTTATTTACATGAAAGACGGGCCTAAGAGAGACTCTCATTTCCAAACCAGATGTACTTTGACTCGAAGACTTTAAGATAATTAACTTGAATTTTTTGGTGTATAGTAAATAACTGTGGTGTGGCCATGAGTAAAAAAGAAGCTGACACTGAAAAGAAACAAGGGAAGAGGGTCGGCAAAGGTTTGTATAAATAGCTGGAAGAGGTACTGGGGAGGATCCAGGCATTTGTATTTTGCTCCTAGCATGCAGTCCCTACTGGCCATCACTCTACAAACAGCTGGGTTTTCTTGGTGTGACAGATTGTTGCACGGCTGCTAATGCTGATATTTGTCAGTGTCTTTGATTTCCCTTCACTGAGTTTTATAATGAGGACTTAAAAATACAGGAGAGAAATAGTGTGGTCAATGATTGCAAAGGCCTGTGTGCAGACAGACTTTGTCTTCTGTTTAAAGAAAAATGGGCTAGCTGCATTAGCATGTGCTGCTGCTTTTATTTTTCCAGATCTCATGATCAAGCACAGTAAATCTGGCTAATACAAGATGAAGAAAAGTGCAAAAAGATTTAGAGAGGGATATTTTGGAGCAGAGTGATTATGTTCTCCCAGAATGTTCTAGAAAAATGTCAAAATAGCAATGTAGTTGTATTTGCATGTTCAAGTAATATTCTGAAGTATACGGAGGCCTAACTGATGAGCACTAATTGCATGATATGGTTTACTGAGGGACTTCTCTCAGTATCTACACTGATATCAGTGATCCCAACGCTCTTTTATGCATTCAGCCTGTAGGCTTCAGCATGATTGCATTGGTTTTATTGAGAAAAAAAATCTCTTCTATTATATAAACCTGGATAAAGGTACTTAAACTAGATTAAATCTTTGTAAGTACACTGTGTGCTATCTGTACTTAAGATAACTATTTAGTAATTCATATACCCTATTGTTGCAGCCCAAGCTAGCCTGACAACCTCAAACCAAGAATTCTGACTGATCATTTTAATTATACTGATGAAAACGTATGTTTTTCCATTAGTGACAAAGCTTACCTCTCTACAGTATATATCCTAATTGTTATACCCTTTAAGGTAGAACATTGTCTTGCCTTTGGGCCAAATCCTGAAGTGTCATGTCTAAATGAGGTTCTGTTGATTAAAATGAGAACAGTGCACCAAGGGACCAAGTATGGGTTTTCA
This sequence comes from Anhinga rufa, assembly GCA_013400875.1. Taxonomy (NCBI): domain Eukaryota; kingdom Metazoa; phylum Chordata; class Aves; order Suliformes; family Anhingidae; genus Anhinga; species Anhinga rufa. The sequence goes on from VZTV01029382.1 coordinate 42,178, forward strand.
GGAGTAATACCAGTGTTTGCTATGCACCATGCCTATATATGTCCAGAAAAATTTAATTTGTAACAGCGTAACTCTAGGAAGGCCTCAGAGAGTCTAGGCTATGGAGCGGGCTTTTCGGGAGTGTTCAGAGCAACAGCTTCCCACAGGGGAACTGAGACTGTAGCAGCACTTCCTTCCCCTGCAGGCATTGGGGGTGGAGGGAGTCATTCCTCCTTCCTCAGCATGTGGAGCATTAGCACCTGTAAAGCAGGCTGCAGTAGAAGCTGATAGCTTCTGTGCCACTGATACCAGGGAAAATGGATTGCCATGAAAACAACATTTCAGCATTTCCAGGGAGGGACGTTTTTACTCATACTCATCTGGACAGGGATCAAAATGTGAAGTCGTAGCAGCAAAGCACTACAGAGGTCTTGTCCTCTCTTCCCTTCCTGTGCCTGTAGGACGGCTGTCGAGAGACTGGCTTAGGAAATGATGGCAAAACCTGATGTTTAGCCCCTCTCCACTGTATTCTGGTGACCATTTTGCATGGCTCCTAGGAAGCTAAATTCCTGAATTAATGAGACAGCAAGTAGTTACAAGGCTGTGTGTCCCAGTGCCTCAGTTTTGAGAGATCCTCTTAGTAGACAAAGTGCCATTTGCTCTTATCCCATATGATCCTTTGAACTGGTTTCAAGGAAAATGCACCAGATTTAGGAGACACTCTTAACATTTTAACAGTGATACTTTGTTACTGTATGGGCTGATTTTCCTACCTGGGAGAAACTTCGGAAGCCAGTGGGAATTGTGCCTGTTTTGGGACTGAGTGGTCTGTGGGAAAGGGTGCATTTCCTGCTTTTTTTTTTCTGCATGTTTTCACAAAACATGCAACCACTGAGGTGAATTTCGACACTTGGGTAGGCNAGACACTTGGGTACGCAAAGAGCTGCCTAGTGGTTTTTGTAGCTCTTTCAGCAGAGTAGGTGTGTAACCACCACTGACGTAACTCTTGGTTCAGTGCAGGTGCAGAGAAATCCTCACGCCTGAGTGCTCCTCAGAGCACAGTGCTAAAGACCCTTGGTGCAAAGGGCACCCTGCCAGGGAAACGTGCTGTCTCACTTGTTTCGAGTGCAAAGTATTCTGTGCAGTCCTGTCTCCTGGAAATTTCAAGAGCGGGAAAATGAAAAGGAATTGGTTGACTTGGGAAATACCCTTCTCATGACTGAGGAAAGCCATCTAGTGTTACTTCATTACTTTTCTGTGATGAAGTACTTTTCGTTCATGTCAGCCTAGTCTGCTTTTCTGCCTCCTTGTGATGTAACTAGGAAAATAATCTGTTGCCTGAGAGGTGAATCATGCTTTGTGTACAGCAAACTACTACAAATATGCTTATATTCTCACAACCATAAATATATGAATAACATCAAGCATTTGAAGAACTCCACTGCTGTTAGTTGAACTACCCAAGACTTATAAACATTTTTATCTGCCTAATTAAAACCTTTTTTTCTTTTCTGGATGTGAAGTGCAGAAAAAACAATAAATCGCATATCCTTTACATCTTCCAGCAAACACTCTAGGAAAAAGGTAAGGAAGGAAAACTTACTTTGCCATAGTCACATAGCCATGGTCAATGATTGTTTTCAGCGTGGAGTTTAAGGAGAGCTCTGCACACATCCACACTCTGAGAATTGTTTGGCAGTTGTTAAATAGGCTGAGTGAGTTAATCTGTAAAATATGCTTTAAGCAATCAATTTCTTTATGTAAAATATGCTTCCATGGGTATGACTAGAAAGTAGGACTATATTTTTTCATACCTGGCTGGTAAATGTGGCCACCTTGATTTGTGTTTGTATCCCTGTATAGAGGAGATAATTGTTAAGGACAGTCACTTATATTTAGCACATCTGAAAGGAAGGGTACAAATTCAGAAAAAGGTAAGAGTCACAGAGTTAAATGGGAGTGTTGAAGAAGAAAATTACTTGTGTACTATGGACTTCTTATGTGGCCTTAACAATTA
>VZTV01029383.1:0-16670 GCA_013400875.1 Anhinga rufa
CAGAACACTCTCGTTTTGGTTCTTCTCCATGGCTTTGGTGCGACAAGGAGAGAATATTATGTCTTGCTGTTCAGTCTAAAAGAGCTACAAGGCAAGCATGATGATGGCAGCATCAGGGCTTGGTGTATACCAGTTTTTATTCTGCCCCTAATTCTCTTTCAGTATTTGTATGTTTGGTAGGACTTGATTTCAAATTGAAAAGGACAGAAACACTGATTTTTGCTGTGCTTCCCTCTTCTGGAGTACTTTCTATTTTCCCTGTGCCTAATCCTTACAATTTCTGCCTAATGTCATCCTATTTCCCCTTTTCATCCCTCCTCAACCCAATCCCACAAATTTCTGGCCAGTATCAGGCAATTCTTGCTCTACCTCCAGGATCTGCAGTATTGCCTTATCCTCCAGACTGACAATTAGGCCTCCTCGTCATCCTCAGCCCTCTTCTCCCCCTGATCCACATCAGGTACCTCCTACCCTCCAGACCTCTACTCTGGACTTTTCTTTTTCTGCTTTAACTCTAGAGATTACTCTTGTTGGTCAAATTATGCTTTTGAAAAAGACCACAGGCTGTAACTGAAGGAGAAACAGGAAGCTGCAATGGGGAAGTGGGAAAATGCAGAAGGGATGGTAAAGGAAAAAAAAGGATTAAATTAAGCAGAGATAGCAGTAGGCAAGTTAGCAAAGAAAGAGAAAGGGAAGAGGTTGAAGCTGATCACAAATGATAACCAGCAGTAGCTGCTGACCACCAAAAATAAACATGGATGTTTACCAGTCAGTTTTCAATGAAAGGTAAAATTCATGTTAAATCTTAAGTGTAAAATCTTTCTGGAGAAAGGAAGCTTTACCAGGAAAAAAATAGGACAGTTTAGGCTTAATAAACCCTGCCAGATGTTATTCCTTGATCTATTTCCTTTAAGATTACTGTCCAAGCTAATGGAGTTACTTTCGGGAATAGGCCCTAGCTTTATGTTTTGACCCTATAAAAATTACACTCTAAGAAAAAAATACATTCCCTTACACTAATCAATAATTGTTACAGGTCTGTAGCTCCAACGGCAGCAAATTCTTGGGCAAGTACTGTGTTGCACGCCTGTAAAGTAATGTCTACATGACATATAACTCAGCAATAAAATGTGCGACAAGAATATGTGACAACTGTAATGAAATCAACCTACCAACACTGTTCATTTATGAGACATTCTTCACAAAATGTCCCAAGCAGCTTCACAATCAAAGTCATCCAAGCTGAAGCAAGCAAGGTGTGAAAAAAACTAGCTAGGGAGCACATTATCTGCCACATGCTCAACAGATTTGGGAGCAAACACAAAAAAAGGCGGCCTCACAAATAGGTAATTGATGGTAGTGAAAGTATCCAATGTTGTGGTAAGAATTCTTATAACTAGCAAGTAAAAGCAGCATATGTAAACAGCAACTGTTTTGGAGAAGTGATTGGTTTCTTCAATACTGAAATGGTGAAAAAAGCCAAATACACACATGAACATGGAGATGATCTCCAGAGGTCCCTTCCAACGCCTACCATTCTGTGATATCATTGTAGCTTTTTGTTAGACATATTTGAACAATTTTGGAAAAAGCACTGAACACATGAATAGTTGATGCCTCATTTCCAGAAGTGTTCGGCACTCACACCTCTAAATCACAGAACCATAGGGTCACAGAATGGTTTGGGTTGGAAGGGACCTTTGAGGATCACCTAGTCCAACCCCCCTGCCACGGGCAGGGAGATCTTTCATTAAATCAGGTTGCCCAAAGACCCATCCAGCCTGACCTTAAACATTTCCAATGATGGAGCATCCACAATTTCTCTGGGCAACCTCTCCAGTGTTTCACCACCCTTATCATAAAAGATTTCTTCCTTATGTCCAATTTAAACCTACCTTCTTTCAGTTTAAAACTGTTGCCCCTTGTCCTGTCACAGGCCTTGGTAAAGTCAAGTCAGCAGGACCTGCAACTGCTTAGTGCCTCCTCCCAAGGACAGGCGGCCTGACTGTTCCACATCTACTTTGCAAAGGTTTAATTTTATATTACCTAATCTTTACCTCCTCACAAACAGAACGCCATTGTATCCAGCAACATCTCCTGCCACCTATGTTTGACAGCCTCCCGGCCTCACGTTGTGCTCCTCAGGAGGAGACCATTTCCCCTGTGCCTGCTGCCTCACGTTGAATTCCCTCCTCACCGCACCCAAAAGCAGAACAGGTACGAGAACACAGACTGCAGGCACAACTCTAGTTTTTATCTGCTCATGAACAGAAAAGCCTCAAATAGATAACATAACAGGAGAGGATGTTTGCATCAAAAAACCTCTGGCCTCTAATCCCAGAGGCTCTGTGTAAAACTCTGTCTGAAAGGTGCCCTTCTTTTTTTCACCTGGTACCTGCACAGTCCCACCCCCAACCTACAGAAAACCTCTAGCAAACTAGAAGCGATGTTCCAGTCTAACATTTTGCCTGACATACCTGTCACACCACATCTAGAGAGCTTATGAAAAGCCAGAGGAAGGCCGGTTACCAAGGCAGTGAGCAGATTCCTGCAGTAGCCCAGAAGGATTTGCACTCAGAGGCATACTGCTTAAAAAGCACGGGGTCTTGACTGCTCCATGATACAGCCCAAGGAGGGAAGATGGGGCTGAGCCTGGTTCCTCACTGTCTTCCCTCCCCCACATCTTGCTGTTCACAAAGGTCACTTTTTTCTCTTGGCTGCACCACAGGTAAAACAAACCTCTCACCACAACACAGAGATGGCTCCACAGGAAATAAAATAGCGAAGGACACAGTGAGACATTGTCAGAGCTGAAAGATACTGCTGTTGGAGACACAACCCCATGCTCCGGCTGCTGCTTTTCCTCCTGATTACGAGATCAAAACCTCTTCCATAAAAAGAAAATGCAGCTTTCCTGCCTAGAGGTTTCTTGTGGTGGTGTTGTTTTTTTGTTGTTGTTTTTTTTTTCACAGAGGTAAGATAAAATTGCTCTGAGTGAAATATTCCCCAGGCCACGGATATACCTATTCCACAAAGCAATTCCACTTCTGATGTTGCAGACGTTGCTGGAGGTCATACTGTAGGAACAGTCACACCAGGGAGCACCAGAGACACAGAACTCTTCCTCCTCAGAAGGCACTGGTAGCGTGGTACCACATCTGTGATAACATATTTATGGGGGAAAACAACCAACTGCAGTGGAACAGCAGCCAGATAGAGGAGTGAGAATATGTGAGAGGAAAAACTCTGCAGACACCAAGCTCAGTGAAGGAGGGGGAGGAGGGGCTCCAGGCACCAGAGCAGATTCCCCTGCAGCCCATGCTGAAGACCATGGTGGGNCTGAAGACCATGGTGGGGCAGGCTGAGTCCATGGAGGACTGTCTCCTGTGGGAGGGACCCCACGCTGGAGCTGTGGAAGAGTGTGAGGAGTCCTCCCCCTGAGGAGGAAGGAGCGGCAGAGATAACGGATGATGAACTGACCACAACCCCCATTCCACGTCCCCCTGCACCACTAAGGGGAGGAGGTGGAGAAAATTGTGAGTCAAGTTAAGCCTGGGAATAAGGGAGGGGTTGGGGGAAGGTGTTTTAAGATTTAGTTTTATTTCTCATTTCTCATTATCCTACTCTGATTTGGATTGGTAACAAATTAAATTAATTTTTCCCAAGTCAAGTCTGTTTTGCTCGTAACAGTAATTGATGAGTGATCTCTCCCTGTCCTTATCTTGACCCATAAGCCTTTTGTTGTATTTTCTCTCCTCTGTCCAGCTGAAAAGGGGGAGTGATAGAATGGCTTTGGTGGGCACCTGGTGTCCAGCCAGGGTCAACCCACCACAGTCCCTCCAAGGAAGTCTGCCTGGAGTCCCTCCAAGGAAAGGGTTTAGAGGCTGCCTACCTTTCCACGACTGGCAGAATTCCACAGCAGAGGTGCCAAGAGCACAGGAGGCAGTACACACACCTACCTTGCTGAACAAGGGGCTGGGGCAGGACTGTATCCATACTGTAAAATATTTGGCTCTGTGTAGTGGCCTGGAATTATTATTTGTTCTGCATCTGATTTTCAGTTCAAAGTGCTTGAAATGTGAGAGTTGTGCTAGAGCTCTACAAAGTCATATCCTGAAACAGAGGGTGCTTATGACATGCTTTGGGCACAGAACAAAGGCATGTGGTGATGTTTGAAGGAGCAAAGCTTGATGAGATACTGCCAGAGGACTGTGTATGGAGACAAACTTGATGCAGTCTTCTCCATATCATCTTTTGGAAATGGTCCCTGCAATGGGTCCTGGGAACCAGCCCTTCCCAGGAAGAACAGATAAGCAGAGAGCAGAAAGGAGACTGTCCTTCGCCACGTCATCCATTTGTCTGTAGGGTTTAAGGATACCTTGGCATCCTTCAGAATATCCATCACTAGCATCCGTCTTGTAGCACCCAACAGCACCACGATGGCTGCCCTTCTGTGAGCAGTGGTGTCGTGCTGCCAACAGCTGGCAAACGACTGGCAGACCAAGCAAGTGTCTCCATGAGAGTAAGGGATACGACAGGCTGGGTTACATCTCCCACCACCTCCCAAGGGTGAAACTATGCTTATTGCCAACAGACTACAACATTTGGATAGCCCCCAAACACCTCACAACCTTTCAGAATTCACTCTCTCTGCACCTCTACATGGTACGGTATGCCAGCACTCTTCTTTTATGGATCGGGAATGAAACATGGTCCTGAGAACCAGAAGTGAGCTGTCTGCAGCCTAAACAGGATGTCTTTGAAATGAAGAATTGAAACTAATTCCCCTAAGACCTCGGCCAGCAGCTCTGGACCACATGCTTCTCCTTCCTGTTTGAGCATCCTGCATTGTGTGGCACTGCCCTTGTCTCTTGGCAGCACCAAAGCGCTGAGCAAATAAAAACAGCTCCAGTGAGGTCAGGGTTTGCTGTAACAACTCCTAAGGGAGGAAGTGAGGGTTAGCCCTCAGGAGCCTCTTAAGCAAGCATTTGCTTTTTTTCATATTACAGAAACAGTTGGAGCCATGGCTCTGTCACTCATAGCCAAGATGAGAAAGATGGATGACTTGGGAACAAGTTTCCAGGACAAGACTGTTATACACAGCAACAGCCTATGCTGGCAGCAAACCCATCACACAGATGAAAAATGAGACATCTTTGGCAAATGGGTCTAGATAATGTTTTAAGGTGGTTTTGAGGGCATGACACTGTGTTTTGTGTTTAACGATGCCTTCAAGAACACCTCTTTTCTTGTAATAGACAAAAGAGAATAAAGCAAGGCAAGAGAGAAGCTTGAAAATCTTCCATCCCAGCCACTCTGACCAGTTTGTGTATCGTGCCAAATAAGTAGCAGTTATTACAGAAAACCATGGTTCAGAGAGCAGACCTCAGAGAATAGCCTATACTAGCAAAAACCCAAGTCAAGATCTTTTCCTAGCAGACTGACGCACCATAGCTCACATCCACACGGCTGAACTCTGTTATACTCCAAAAGAGGCTGGCTGCACCCGTCCAGTCCTGGGCTAGCTCCTGAGCTGTACCCGCCATCACCCAAAAGAGTGCTAGTTGTTAGGAGCCACAGCAGCCAGCTACATACTTGCTGCAAAATATCTTTGGTGTTTTATGCTCACAGGGCATCCTTAAGTGCCAGACACGCACTCAGCACCACCGGCACCAAGAAACCTTGCTACAGGACCCCAATGGCTCCAATTCTGACCCATAAATGTGCACCTTCTTCAGGCTGTCCTGTTGACAACGAAAAGCGAACATCTATACTAGCAAATAAACACGGTCAGTGCTTGCGCTGAGATAATGGCGCACATAATGTCTGTTTTGTGAGTTTTTAGCATGTTTCTTGGCATAAATTTGGCCCAGTCTAATTATTACTTTCCCCAATGATGCCTGGATATAGTTTAAGGGTCAGTACAAGCTCAGGGCCCTTCCTGTTTTGGATATGGCCAGCTTGCTCTGGGGAGCGGAAGGATTTAGCTACTTCATCCTAGTTGGCAAAGAACAAGACTACAGTTCCTGTCCAGTTTTATTTACTAGTTTAGCCATGGTCAAATTGCCCTACCACAGCTGCCTATTTTCACTGTGATGATAAATCTGACTACTCCTTATGATTTGGACATGACTGGGCATCTCAGGCAATATGGAAAGAAAGGTTTTGAGTCTTATTCAAAATTTGTGGAAAGTAAAAGAAAGCATTTCGTTCACTTCAATGACAATTGCCATTAACAATTATGTAAATACCACATTTCTATGTAAAGGGAAACTTTTCCCCAGGCAGACCTATGAAATCAGTTTTATTCCTTTTACCAAAGGGATAATGGAGAGATCTAACTTTTAAGTACTGTACCCAAGATGTGACCTGAGAAACTCAAGTACAGAATGAAGAGCTGCTGAGTCCCAGATGCATGTCGGTCCTTAAGGACATTCTTCCTTTCGCTGGCACTTCAGATGATTCCAGATCTGGCCAACCACTGCAAGGGGCAGCAGCAAGAGGATGTGATCCCCAGGTGTGTTAATTAGTACCAGCCCATAGTTATAATGGCTAATTCATGCATTTTTGGCAAGGTTTTACAGATCGCTTCCAAAAGTCGTTTTCCAAAAGCCAGTTCTTTGATCCTTTGAAACCAAGACAGAAATTTCTGCAGCAGGTCCACGGGGAAAAAGGAACAATGGTTTTATTAAGTCTGCTGAGTTAGGAGCTTGACAGCATCAGATGAAAGGAAAAACAAGTCTCCCATTTCGATTTAAACTGAGCACACATTCACCCCACAGACAGCTTCTTCTAGAGCAAACAATTCTGTTATACGTGGTGAACAGAAAAACAACAGGGTGGCTATGAATCCGTCCTTCATTAGCAGTCTGTCTCATCTACAAGCAGCTCCCTGGGTCTGCCGATTAAAGATTTCCCGTGCCTTGGTGAAAGGAACAGGCTAATCGATGAGGTAATGCTTTTTTATTCTAATTAAGGACTTGAGTCATCCTATTATGGTAAAGTCCATGAAACAAAACATGTTTAAATCTGCCCAATTACATCATGTTCAATCCTCTTCCAAAGCAGAAGTAAAAAGAAAAAAAAAAAAAAAAGATGAGACTTTTGATTCTGTGTAGTTGGAAATTTATCCTGTACCCTTCTAAAGGATCTCCTGCCTCCTATGAATCTGTCTCAGTTAACTAAGGACTTGCTTAATATGCCTGCAGAATGGTTCATGGCAGCTTCTACATGCCGTCATCACTGTTTAGTTCTGCACTGCTACAAATGACCGCACATCGCTTTTAAACAGGATGGGAAAATCAAAAGCTGAGAGTTCAATCAGAGGACTATGGGAATTGTTTGAAAGCTGGTGCCAGCTAGTGGCAATGGTGCTTCATTCCAGCTTCTTGACATTACTTGGATCTACAATTCTTCTATGCACAGAAAAGTGTGTGGTAAGTTTTATTGCTTTAATACATTGCGAACAATGAACAAGGTTCATTAAAAATCCTGTTACATCTTTCTTAAAAGCAGACATACCTACTTCAGCAAGCTGGTCAAATTCCAAGCTGGGTATTTACATTTATGTCAGTGCAATTACCCTTGCATTTCCAGTTGAATTAGGTGTTGTTCACTTACTGTCTGATGCTGCAATGAAGTATTGCACTAAGCTATTAAGTCCTTGCTGCATTTTACCCCAGGTGTAGTTACATTTGTGTTCTGCTTGAAAACACTGCCGGATGGCATACACAGCTATAACACCACACAGACTATAGAGTTATTTGCAGTCCTTTGGGTTTAGGATGATGGTGTAAACACAAATTTACTATTTATAAAGCCCATTGAAGTATATTCAGTGTTCTAATCAGAAAGAAAATGAAGCACATTAAAATAATTAAACTCTTTCCCAAAGGATCCTCGTGTTCCAGCTGTGTATGTACTGGAATCACTCAAGCCAGCCATGACAGAAACTCATCACTAAAGTGTAACCAAGGCAATCGCTTCAACATGCAACATAAAACCGGGGGAAATAATGACTGCATAATCTTATGGGACCAAAAATCCAACACTAGACCAGGAAATATGAATGCAGATAAGGACAATGCTGGCATAGGGGACGATTCTCATAAGTTTTTCTTAGGTCAGGGAAGTGACTATTTCCAGAATAAAAGCAAAAACAAAGCAGCCAACTTTAGATCTGTAAATTATGGATCCACTCTTCTCCAAACCTCTGACAGTCTGAGTGCTCTAGGTCTGATCCCAAGGTACAGTTCTTTCTGATTGCCAGAAGTGGACATAGCAGGAGGGTTTTTGCAATCACCTGTCAAATATGCTCTCCTGAAGGAGTGCTTACAGATGTAACCTACGCCAGCTACAAACCCAGGAATACCAGAAAATCTCAGTTTTCCTGAATGCACTCCCAGTTAGCACTACCACAGAAGAGCAATGAGAGAAGAGGGCCTAGTCCTTCACACATCCAACTTGATTCCCCTGGTTGGAAAGTACAGCTAGAAAAGGTTCTCAATTCCACCACTTGGAGCCACCCAGGCCTTGGCAGAGTCTCCCAAGGAAAATATATTCCAAGAGTAATAATTCAGAAAACACAACACTGAACGAATATGGATGTTTCTGTGAGATTCAACAGCTAAACATGGTTTCATTTTCAATTGTTGTCTTTCGATCACCCTCAACCTTCCATCTCTGGGGGGACAGCAAGATTTTCAGTAAAGAAACATGTGGCAAGCTGTGCTGAGGAGATGGGATTAGAGGCAGAAGGGAAAGGAAAGCCATTGCATGGGAAAACAACACTCACAAAGCACCTATAAACATAAAAAAAAAGCTCAGGACAAACTGGAAGGACTGAATTCCTGCAAGGAAAGCATCCCTGCCATCCTGCTTTACTCCCTAGCCACCCAGTTAAAACACCTCCAAGGCTATAAGGTTGCCCCAGAAAGGGCTGAGCGCAGACAATTAATGAAAAGTAAGGGTTATCCCTTAACTGGATGGGTAATACACTTTTTGCTGCCTTCTCTTTTTTTTCCTCTCTTTGGGAAAGAGCACTATACCAGACTATGCCCTTGGTTTTCAGAAATATTTCAAGTGTCAGAAATGTTTCAGTAGAAGACCAACAGGGTTGTTTACTAGGATTTTGCAAGTCGCCAATCTGACAGCAGCTGGATTGGAATTATGACAAAAACTTGTGTCACTTGGCAAAGTGACAGTCGAGCATGCCTTGCATCTAAGCTTGTGACTCAACAACTGACAGAAAATAAAGATCTGCCTGTTTAAATCTCTGAAGGCTTCACAGCTGTGAGCATGGATACACACACTGCTAGGAAAACAATGCACTCTCTTTCTTTTCTTGTTCATTGTTTTAACTATCTGAATTTCATTAAAGAAAAAATAACCTGTATCCTCCCTCTTCTTGGATGTTTTGACACCTTCACTCTCTCTCAGCTGATCAGGACAGACAGACAAGTGTTTCTACTGCTGTGCATGAATCCTACTGGATTCAGAGGGAAAGTCATGCACGTACCTGGCTAGACCTAAAGGCAGTTGTGAATTTATCAGTGGCTGAGGAGCAGGAGGATGCCTGAGGACTGGCATCCTCAGGAGTGGCAGGAGTACAACCCTGCCAGCCAAGCCCAGAAGGCACAGCAGCTGAACACACATTTTGACAAGTTTGCTCCAGGCCATCTGTCCAGCAGACAGCAGCTGTGCTTGCAGCTTGCGGAAATTCTCTTCCTTGGAGGTGAAAATCCACTGACAAGCACACTGCCCTCACCTATTACAGCTCTGGGCACTCTCCATCAATAAAACCACATGGAAAGAGGGTAAATGCAAGACTCCCCTTAAGCCGATTTCTGCCTCTTCATCAGCCATTCTCAGCAGCCCAAGGTTTCTGACAGAGGAAGCACAATCAAATGTTGCCACTCACTTTTCCCCCAAAGACAAAAGGCTGAGGCCATTCTAGGCTCTTTTGCCACAACAGGGAAGAAAAGGAAAAAGATATAGACAAGCTAAGGAAGTGTGGGTTGGATGAGTGGACAGTGAGGTGGATTGAGAACTGGTTCAACAACAGAACTCAGAGAGTTGTCATCAATGGGGCAGAGTCTGGCTGGAGGCCAGTGACTAGTGGTGTCCCCCAGGGGTCTGTACTGGGGCCAGTCCTGTTCGATATATTCATAAACGACCTGGATGAAGGGATGGAGTGTAGCCTCAGCAAGTTTGCCGATGGTACCAAGTTGGAAGGAGTGGCTGATACACCAGAAGGCTGTGCTGCCATCCAACAAGACCTGGACAGGCTGGAGAGCTGGGCCGAGGAGAACTTAATGAAATTCAACAAAGGCAAGTACAAGGTCCTGCACCTGGGGAGGAACAAGCCCAGGCACCAGTACAGGTTGGGGGCTGACCTGCTGGAAGGCAGCTCCCCTGAGAAGGCCCTGGGAGTGCTGGTGGACAGCAAGTGACCCTGNTGAGGGAAGGCTGAGAGACCTGGGCTTGTTCAGCCTGGAGAAGAGAAGACTGATGGGGGATCTTATCAATACTTATAAGTATCTGAAGGGTGGGTGTCAGGAGGATGGGACTGGACTCTTCTCAGTGGTGCCCAATGACAGGACAAGGGACAACGGGCACAAGTTGGAACACAGGAAGTTCCACTTGAATATGAGGAAAAACTTCTTTCCTGTGAGGGTGACAGAGCAGTGGAACAAGCTTCCCAGAGAGGTTGTGGAGTCTCCTTCCCTGGAGACATTCAAACCCCGCCTGGACGCGGTCCTGTGCCCCCTGCTCTAGGTGTGCCTGCTCACGCAGGGGGGTTGGACAAGATGATCTCTCAAGGTCCCTTCCAGCCCCTACCGTTCTGTGATTCTGTAAAAGGGAGCACTGGGGTGAACAGCTCAGGAGCAAATTCTAGCTTGGCTGCCATTAAGGGGCTGGGAGATGTGAAGGTGTAGGACACAATCCAGAAATAACTGCTGGGTCTTTTGCTGATCTGTCTCCTCCTGCAGCCAGCCTGGCTCTGCAGGGCTCTGGCAAGGCCAGGGCTGGCTGCCTGGCTGTTCCTTCCCTGCCAATCTGTTGCTCAAAGCAATTGCCCATTTCATCTGCAGCCAGAAAAGGCCCTGAGTCCTTTAGTAATCTCCTTACCAACTAAACCCAGCAACAGCAAACCTCTGGCGCCAGGGGTGGTTGAGCTTTTAAAAACTTTTGGCGGCAGGCCCCCAAAAGGTCAGCCCTCACCAGCCCCATCCCTTCCTAACTATTGTCAGAACTTAGCTGCATCTGTGCTTATATACAACAGATGCAAAGCTTCCACCTACCCACGTGCCTTTACTCCTCAGGGAAGGCACAAATTTGGATGAGAAGCCACAAGGGGAAATCTGCTGAAACAATAGCAAAGGTAGAGAGTGGAGACAGAAACTCTCCAGGACTCATGAGAAGCCAGAAGACCTCTTGCCTGGGGAATACCCACCTCTGGTCTCTGTGCAGTTTGTCAGGAAAAACCTTGGGCTGAGGGAGGATATGCTGTCACTGAAGGCAAAAGAAAAAGGACGGAAGGGAGGGAACCGCATGTGGAAGAGAGGCTCCTGAGAGGACTGTGGGCAGCTGATGGAGGCAGGAAAGGAAAGCACAGGAAAAGGTGGGTTCTCCCAAGCTGGTGAACAAATATTACCTCAGAAGTTAACTGCAGTTGAAGAAATGCATGCACAGGGCTGCCGCATGCTTAAACCAAAGAAGCAGTCACATTCCTTTTGCAAAACTGTTGCTGCTTTGTTCAGAGGAGCTGGTTCTCAGTCGTTTTGATCAGCTGCTGTCTCAGGTTTATTGGAGTAAACTGAATACAAGTACTAAATTCAGTTCGTTTAACTACAAATGGAGAGGAGAGAGATGCTACAGCTCTTGGCTTCAACCTACAAACAATAAAACTGCATAGCTCATCCACAGAGGGCGAAGACAAAACCCAATTCAGTTACTGTGATGTGGTTTTTGAATTGTTTTAAGATTCAGAGCTAGAAATGCCTACCTTGATCCTGCTTGGATCAAGTAAAACAATCCACAAACCGGTTGCATGATTCCATATAGAAAGCAAAACCCTAAGGAACACTCAGGGCAGACTGGGAGCAAACAAGGCAGCAGGCAGAAAGCTAACCTATGTGGGCAGAGGAGCTCAGGGCCATTATGTTTTTTTTAGCAGCTCCTTCACAGCCTGGGCCTGAGCAGAGGAGCTCAGTTCAACAATTCAAGTGTTAGGACAGTCCCTGGTGCTTGCCTGGCATGGGACAACTTGTCTTCTCCTAAATCATCCTACTCACTGTCCCGGAGACAGCATAGGCCAGCAGCCATTTCCAGTGGGCATTCTGGACATAGCAAACGTAATCTGGAGGGCAGGGGAATGTAACAGTATAGACATGGCCAGATATTGCCCAGTCAGCCTCAGCCAACGTGCTCTGTCACGGTTGGGCTAACTAGTATTGATGCTGCTCAGGATTCCTGCTTCACACATCTCTCTTCACTCCATTCAAATCTGTTCTCAAACACTAGCAAATTACACCTTTTTCCATTTCAGAATTTTCGGCAGTATCATTAAGAATATCCTAGCTGCAGATGAATAGCTCCTCCATCTTGTAGCTGTCTTCCATGCCTTTTTCTTCACTGGATTAGCCTCTTTCAGATCTGGTATTCTTGCTTCTTTCATTCCTGAAGGCATTCCAGTTTGAGAAACCCCTGCAGTTGTGACTAGCCACACAGTAATGTTTTGTAATTCACCAGGAAAATCCTTTAACAGACAGCAGTGTTAAAAGATACCGCACCTCTAAACAGCCAGGTATATTGTCAAAGCACCATGTTAGCCTACTGAGCACTTAAATATATGTTTCTGCAAACATTGAGATAAATGGATTTGGAGAGGAGTGATAAAGAGCGGTATTGTACTCTCTTCAAGGAGAGCAATAAAGACAAAGTCAATGTACCCAATATTGTCCCTACAATGCGAAGTAAAATACATATCGATTTCCCAGTTATAAAAGAATTAAAACATTTCAACAAAGGGATATTCTAATGATATGACTTACCAGAAAAAAAAAGAGAACAAAAAAAAGAGATGCTAGCTTTAACAAAAAAATAGTTTGGCTATGAGAGCTTTGTGACTTACAAGTCACTGCACATTGACACTGCCAAGAAAAATGAAATAGAGCTAGAAATTTGCCACTCTACAAAAGTGAGTACACTATATTAATTCCCTGCTGCACAGCTGATGTCAAAGGACCATCTTACCAGTATTAGGAGTGCTTGTTCTTACAGGACCTGTATATTCTATTCAAAGCTGAAAGATTTCTACAAACATCCAGGAAAATCTGCAGAGTAACTGGTGATGATACATTGGAATAACAGTACTCCAAACTATCAAGAAAGGCTGTGAGAAAAGAAGATACACCCCTTGAAAACATATTTCAAATGACTTTCAACAATGCACCCCACAAATGTAACCTAATTTTGAGCACCTCTTATCCTAGGAAGAACTAGGTCTCGGGGAAAAAAGGAAAAGAAGAGGGGTGTTAAAAGCTGAAAACTTAATCAGAAATATACATTATGGTTTTTGAAGTATCCCTGATTTGGACAAGGGAAAAAACCCAGTCTTTCTGTTGTTAAAAATTGCAGATATGGCCCAAGATCACCCTGCTAACACAGAAAGAAAGCTTTTGGGCATGAGAATCATGTAGCAGAGAAACAAAGTTTGTAGACCATCGTTATACCCACAAAAGCTGAAGGGCAGAACTGGCAAGTGGGTTGCCCACCAGACATCAAAGAGCAACTCAGACACAGCCTTCAATGTGAGGAAGGGAATCAGCACAACTGGGATGTCTCCTCCAGGCAAAAGGAACCAGACCATTATGAGCTTCCACCTGGATGATCACCAGCAATACAAAACCAGAAAAAAGACCCTAGTTTAGCATTTTACCCCTAAGGCCAGTACATTTAACTGGATATGTGGTGGTTCAGCAGCACAGCAGCAGTGCTGGGCCAAATCCAAGTCACAGCCTTCTGGCCCAGGAGGAAAAGTTGTTACCAAATGAAGCATACTGACAACATATGCGCTACTGGAGCAGTTTCATCCTCATCCAGAAAGAAAAAAGCCTGTAAGATTATGCCAAACACGTGATTCAATTTAGGTCAGAGCTCTGCTGCTCAAAGCACCCTGGCCACTGATATTGCTTGGAATGGACTGGATTGTTTCAGTGCTGACTTTACATCTTTTCAAAGGTTTTTCAGAGTGGAAAGGATCGCAGATTTTTTTTTTTAAACTTGAATTTACTATACATTAGGGAGCAGTTTACTACTAAATATATTTATCCGGTCTGCATCACCCCCTTTTTTATTCATCCCCTTCCCAAAGTAACTTCAAGCACATCTGAAGCACTAAAGCTGTGAGGCCTGCAAGCTCCCTCTTTAAAACATGTAAGCACCTAACATTTTAATGGGCATAGAAGACACCCTAAAAAGGCTACCCAAGAAATGTCCATCCACTGACATCTAAGGCCCTGCCTTTGGCCTCTTACCTAGACACCTATTATTACATGGCATAAAGCTGGGATATGATGTCCGATCTGATCTCCACTGCTGTGAATTGAAAATATCTTCCATGGAAGAAGGGTGAATTACAGGAGAATAGAGACAATGTAAAATTAGATTCAGGATTCTCATTTCCACTTTCATGTTTCTGCCTCAACACTGTACATGTGAGATTTATAAAAATAATAAAAAGTACATACGGAGATTTTTCTATAGATAGCCAACCACTGGTTTAGAGGGAAAAACATCTGACTGCATAACATGTCATGCTGCAGCTCTGTACCAGTAAAGACCATACTTCTTATATAAATTAAGTTATTCCGATTCAGTAAGAATTCTGTTCTCGAAAGGAATGGAAGCAATAAACTAAATGAGGATTAAAGACTAGATCTTGTCATTCTTCAATGCATTAAAAGACCAAAAATAATCAAGACTTTCAAATGCCATGTCAAACTGTGCAGAACAGGAAAGCAAACTTCTTGCTTGTTTTAGCACAGTGAGTTCTTTACAGCTTATCCTTGTTGTTACATTGGAAAATACAACATTGCATTTGCTAACCTAATAGATTATTTTCCTACCCAAAATAGGACAGCTTCTTTTGTAAACTTACCAACTAAGGACCATTTTGTGAGAAGTACTGCTTTATCTAGCTTCTCATGGTAAATAGTCATGTAACTTTTTTAAACTCTTCTTCAACAAAAGAATAATTTTGATGCTGAGTAATCAAGCATGTGCTTTGTCAGAAGAATAATATTTAAAGTTTTCTGGTGATATGTAAAGGATTAAATACTTCCAGTAAAAAGGACAACATCTGGAGATCAACACTTATATATGATTATCATAGTAGGAGAAATGTCCAAATGGTGCTTCCAGTACTAGTCATTGTAGTTGACCCAACTTAGTGTGGGAGACTCTGGCTTAGAGCCTGGACTGAATGATCCACTTGGAAATTATTCAAGGTAATTGGGAAACACCAAGAGAGGACTCTGGCTTGTTACTCTCAGTTACTGCCTATTGCTATGAAGAAGCATTTTGAAAGCACTGTCTGGGTCCAAGACAAAGAACATTCAGTAGTGGCTGGTGACTGTGGGTGGCTGAAACAATTCAGTCAAGTCAGTCAGTGCTTAATGAAGACGAAGAACAACTAAGCCTTTTCTACTTGGGCATCTAAAGCCTGAGACACCCTAAAAAGAGTAGTCACTACTCATGATCCCAGCCGCTGAGAAACTAAATTTACTTCCAGGCTTCAGTAGTTAGAAATGTTTTTGGAAATAAGGTGAGAAATTCCATCTCGAAGTGAAGAAAATAACTGTCTGAAAATTACTGGACAGGTAAGCAAACCCAGATACTAACAACAGCAAGCTTTGATTCAGTTATTGTTTCTCAAGATGTAATTGCTTGTGCCTTAACAGCATTTAGCATGTGACACCTTCAGATAACGGAAGAAGGAAAGAAAGCCTGTTTGTGAACACCATGATTGAAACGTTGGCTCTTTTGGTCTTTACGCTGCTATAACTTTACCTCCTTGTAGCCACAAGTGAGCTCAGAAGCAGTTCCAGACACTGTAAACACCAGGGTACTCCAGAGCAGCACATCCAATGGACCCTGGTGGCTTTATGTTTTGTGTAGTGTCCAGTAAAGTGCTTAATGTAGCTGAGACTGTTATCAAGGCATTCAGTGTCCTTCTGTCACTTGGATTTCCTGAGGAATGCACTAAAGAGGCAATGCAAAGTCTCTTCCCTTCATGAAGGCACCTCCTTCATGAACTGCAGAGGCCTCTCCCCCTCTGTGAAATTCAGCTGAAAGCGGCTGATCTTATAAAATGTTGGGATGAGGGGGCAGAGACATAGAAAAGCCTTATTTGTTTAGAAGACTAGGCTAAAAACTAAATAAGGAAGGCCCTACCAGCCATACCTGATTATACCAAGAGGGTCTAAAACTTCTTCCTCTTCTTCCTCCTCCTCTTCTTTTTTCTCCCCTTTTTTAGCATTTTCCACTGATGAAAGCTGTGAGATTAAGTCAGGTGTCTTCTCCTCTTTGAAAAAATCCAATCCCTCATTTTCTTCATCTTCTTTCTCCTTGTCATCAGGAATGTTTTTACATGGTTAAAGGTGGTT
>VZTV01029387.1:291-11987 GCA_013400875.1 Anhinga rufa
TCTTCCTTCATTTTAAATATACATTTAAAGATGTCCTTTTTTTATGAAGAATGTTATCCATTGGGCCCTGGCTCCTATTATACACAAGGTATTTGAATAAGCAGACTTGCTTCCTCTTGTGTTTTCCAAAATGGATCTTGGTTTTGATCATATTCAAGTACACAAAATGGGGTGGTTTTTTGTGATCATTTTGACTAAACCATTAACGAAACCTTCCTTACCTTAATGTGTCATCAGCTTGCTTCTTAAGCTCAGGTCCCTCTTGCTTGTTTTCCTGCTGTAAATCCCACAGTCTTTGTCTTGTTTTTCCAGGTCAACACTACAATCCTACCTAAAGAGACAAGAGCAGAAAAATGAAGGCAAAGAGTATGCTGGTGGTAACCCGTTTGAGAAAGGTTTGAGCACACCCTCCCCTGAAAACATTTGCAAAAGTGACTCTTAAGTGCGCAGTTAAGGAGGGGGAACAGACCTGGCCGCACGGGGTCAGGACTTGGAAATTCTTTGGAAAATGCTCCCCTGATGTTATGAATAATCCTACCATAGTATTCCAAAAGTCTGTTCTCACTGTTGTGGCTTTGGGCAAATCTCAACCTTCCTGGGTCTAAAATTCCCTTCTGAAGTAAAGGTCTAACTGCTCAGAGAAGAGATGTCAGTATTAGTATAAGGTATGTGGTACTCTGATTTGTGGTGTTGTCTTTTGGGTTTTTTTAAGTGGGGTTTGATGGGTTCCTATGTTAAATCAGGTATTTGCTTGCCTGTTGATTCTTGTCTCCTATTGATGAAATTCTTGCTGGAGGTGGCTGGGCAGTGCTTGGAAATGCCTCCAAGAGCTCTTGATGTCTAGTCTTCCTTCCTTGGCAGTTGCACAAGAGTTTGCGGTCAGTCAAAAGGAATTTCTAGCAGGCTCCCAAAGTGCCTCCCAGGTCTCGAGTACTGTCCACGTCTTGTCCATGCTGTTGAGGCTCCGTCAGTGCTGCTGCCATCTCTCCTTACTGAAAGCGGTAATTGCACTGTATTGTAGTGGTATGCGGGTTTTTGTGGGGATTTTTTTAAGTGTCTGTGTAAGCTAACAGACTTTGTAACACCCTTGCATCTCTTACCTAGGGGTGTATGAACTGAGCCATTTCTAGGACTATGTGTTTTACAGCCTGAGAGATTTTTAGATAAGCATACTTCCTACTGAAGAGTTCCCCAGCAAGACTTATGTGGGCATCTGTGTCTCTGGAAATACCTTTATTCAGATTAAAAACAAAATAAAAATATTTTAATGGCAAAGAAGTAGTCTTGATCTTAACCTAGTCTTGAAAAGTGCACAAGTCCACGAGTTGCCTTGCATGAAGTAGACTAATCTTCCAGAAAATCTTCGCTCTGTCACGTAAAGCAGCTGTAGAATACGCCCAGATACTAAGGGAACAGGCAGGGATTTACCTTCTAAAGTCTTTAATCCTGCAATTGTTAAATGCTATGTGAGGGGGAATCTTAGGAGACTGGACCACAGAAAATGGCTGAGCTCACTTGCTTTCCCTACACTGCCCCTCCTTGGGGCAGAATAAGGGACAAAGGGACTGTTGGTCTGACCCAGTAGTGTTTCTTAATTGTTCTGTCTTCATATTGTATAGCTTCCTTCAAAAACTCTGTCCTCAGCAGACATTGTGCAGACTGTGGATCAGCACTGAGTTTGACCCCGGGCTTGACTGTGATCCCCTATTATATTGCTTTCTTTCCACAGGCTCTGGACCAAGTTAATTTGAACAGTGAAGGTCTTTGTCTCTCCATTGAGGAACAACTTAGTGCTTTGACCCTCTCTGAGCTCCAGACTCCTGATTCCGAATCAACAGTCTACCTCAACGGCACAGCTTTTAAAACTGATATCTTTGAAATCACCAAGGAGAGCACCAAGGTATTCTGGTTGTCGCTTTCTTATCTTCCTTGAGAAGCCTGGATTTCAGTACTTTGCCTTTTAAATTGTTAACGAATTGTCTGTCATGCCTTGGTAATTGCAGATCAGGCTAAGTTGGCAATTTAGATGAAATCGGGTGAGTAGACCAATAGTCTGCTGAATCCCTTCTGGGTTCTCCAACTTACCAGGTGTTAGTGACTACTTCTAATAAAGCTCTGAGAATCTGACTGTGCTGAAAAGCTGTCAGTGAAAATCTTGAGCACTGGATTCACCGAAGTTTAGAAAAGCGTGTATGTGAGAGCACGGTGCTTGCGAAGGGCTAGAAATAATGGGGTGGCAATAACTTGGCTTCTTACAGGAAGGTTGGAATCTATAAGACATTCTTGTATGATTCGATTTCTTAACCCTGTTTTTCCATGGTGGGAGTGTTCTTACTAATGACTATTAAAATATCTTGAAAATCTGAGCATGGAAGAAATTCCAGTTGAAGAGTTATTTTGATCACTTCCTATTTTAATGAAGAATAGCCAAGCATGAGCTGGGTTATGAGAGCAAGGAGACTAACTTTTTTTCCCCCTTGCAGATAGCTCACCTCTTGGCTGAACTGAAAACTATTCAGAGTCAATCAGAGTCTCAGAAAAGGTTAGTAAGCATGTCCTTTTCTTTTGTCATAGTGATTGGGAGAAGCATGTCTCTTGACAGTAGCAGAAATAGGTTAAAATAATTGAATACAAAACTCCTGGTATGGTAAAGTGGTGGCAGTGCTGTGGTACCTGAAAGTGGATTTTGAGGAAAAAATATTGAAGACAAAAGAGGGTAGTTTTAAGATGTAGGTAAGTGTAAACATAAGGGAATGTGTGAAGAACCTCAGGCCTTGAGGCCCCTTCTTTTCTCCAAAACCAGAATTGGAAATAATTTGGTTGTGTGCTGAGAAATATTTGCCCTCAGGTCTGCAACCCACCCCACCACCCAAAAAAAGTGGGGGAATGAAGCAGTGGTTAAAACTGAACCTGTTTGAGATAAAGGAATGCATTGATCAGAGGACTTAAGGGTTGCTGCAGTCTGGCAGCTCTCACTGTGCAAGCTCTGTCTGCCTTTGCTGTGCACCAGACTGCAGTGTTACAGGGTTTTCTGCTTGTTTTTGTCAAACAATGTAGAATGCAAGTACAGGTGTGTGGCTGCAAAGTAGTTAGACCTGTGTTGTACGGGGGGTGGGTTGGAAGGGGAAGTCCTCTTCTTGGGCAACTCCAGAGTGGTACCACGTGTAGAATGCTTTTTTCCAAAGTCTTTTCCAAAAAGCATTCCCAGTGTAAGAATGGGAAGACCAACATTGCTTTTATTCCCTACCAAAAAGCTATCGAACAAGTTATTGCCTCCCAAACTGTTTAACCTAAGAAGTGTGGGGAGTGAGAGGCCCAGGGCGATCCAAGTTTGGTGTTGCTATTGATTCATCTTGCAGAAAAAGCTCAGAATCGTGATTGGTAGGCGGCAATGTAAAATCCAAAACCAGAGGTGATTTGTCTGAAGTTTCTTGGGTCTTAGCCTTCCACAGCAGGTTCTACCACTACACCTACAGGTGAATCTCTTTCTGAATTGGGAAGGGGCTTGACTCCTGTTTGCAGTGGGGAAGAGTGCCTGAATCATTGTCTCCTCCTGGGTGAGACACTGTGATAACCAAACTGTTAAGAGTACACACGGAACTTGTTCTGAACTCCCTTTTCTCCCTCTCCAGTGTTATTGTCTCTCAATGGACGAGTATGTTGAAAGTTGTGGCTGTGCACCTCCAGCGACTAGGGATGAAGTATGCAACGGTGGATGGCTCTGTCAATCCTAAACAGAGAATGGATGTGGTAGAAGAGTTCAATAACAATCCCAAAGGGCCTCAGGTATGTAGTCAGGGCAGGGAAACGCTTACTAGCACTGCTATGAGCAGCTGCGATAGCTGATTTTGTGATTCCATTTACTGGCACCACTTTCATTTGGACCTCTAGGTGCCAAGACCAGCAGGGAAAGAGGTAGCTGTAAAAACAAATGTACATCTTATAATTGGCAGGAGCAGCTGCTAAAAAAAGCTCCTTTTGAGACTAACCTTCCGTATGGAGATCATCTGACTCCAGAGCTAGTTCAAAGGTTGTCCAAATCTTTGGCGTGTTCAAAGATGCCACAGGGAGTAATATGGAAGATGCGGGGCCGATTAGCTCTACTCAGAGCAGGTTGGTTGTTTCTAGCTCATGCTTCCGCATTGGAAGATGTTTCTTTCTGTACGTCACCCGCTTGCCAAGGAGCCTGTAAGACTTTATTGCCATCTGCCAACACGGCAGATACTTTTTACCAGACTAACGTTTTTGAGAAGAGAGGATGACAGTTGAACCTGTGAATGAGGCTAAAATTAACAAGAGCATATCCCACCCTTGTATAAAGACAGGAAGATTGGGATTGGGGCGAGAGAAGTCATAGTCTTGCACACATCCAAAATAAGGTGACCGTATGTCACTTCTTGTACTTTTGAGTTGTTGGGGTTGGGGGGGAGGAGGTGTGTGCGTTTTAAATATTGGCTCCTCTTGAAAATAGCTTCTAGTCTGAAATATTGGCCAAGGGAAGGAAGCTTGTCAGGTGACTAAAGACATCTGAATCCAAATTAATAGATCCTAGTGATTACACTTTCATCTGGACACTGATGTTCCTGTGATTGAGGCAGGACAGGCTGCCTCCTTGGAGGATGGATCTGTGACTGAAGGAGAGAATGTGGTGCATTAGCTTGTTTTCTTTGCTGGATTTCTTGAACAAGCTGCTATCTACAAAATAGACATTTTATAGAATCATTAAGGTTGGAAAAGACCTCTAAGATCATCAAGTCCAACTGCCAACCCAACACCACCATCCCTCCTAAACCATACCCTGAAGTGCCACGTCTACACATTTTTTGAACACCTCCAGGGATGGTGACTCCACCACCTCTCTGGGCAGCCTGTGCCAGTGCCTGACCGCTCTTTCAGACCAGACACTTTTCCTAATACCCAATCTAAACCTCCCCTGGTGCAGCTTGAGGCCATTTCCTCTCGTCCTATCACTAGTGACTTGGGAGAAGAGACCAACACCCACCTGGCTACAACCTCCTTTCAGGGAGTTGTAGGAGCGATAAGGTCTCCCCTCAGCCTCCTCTTCTCCAGGCTAAACCACCCCAGTTCCCTCAGCTGCTCCTCAGCGGCTTCTAGCTTTGAACTTAAACAAAGGAAGATTTCTGCCAGCTATATGAATAGTTGACCCTTCGAACAAGAATAGGGTTTTAAGGTACCATACCACGAAACGGAGTAACAAATCTCTATATAGCAAGTGTCTCTGTCCTTAATTGAGTTCTTTTCCTGCTGTATGAGAAATCTTCTCTAAATCGACCATCTGCTATATCCCCGTTCCTCCCCAGCTACTTCAACTTTTGCTAAATACTGGGTTATGTGGAAACAAAGTGAAAGGAGTAGCAGGCCATTTCAGTCCAGTTGCCTGTGTTTAATCACTAGTGTTAATTCAGAGTTGGTGCTGATTTGTCCCATAGTTGGCAACGGGCTGTCATCGGAGAGGCTGGTCATTTGAGAGGGACACGGAGAGAGTCGGAACTTGTCAGTCCTTTCTCTGGTCTGTAAAACTGTATCAGGGTAATATATATGGAATGGTGGGCTGGCCTCTGAGCCATAACTTCCATGTCCAGGCTTTGTGCCTCATCAGGTAACATCTGGCAAGCTCCCAGATACCTAATAAATATACACATGTAACGTAAGTATGATAAACAGATCCTTTGGTTCAAATTAATACGTGGAGTAAATGAAGCATTAATTTTCTGGGAAGAGGTTCCTTAACTTGACTCTCTTTTGGCCTTTGAAGGTAATGTTGGTCTCGCTGCTGGCTGGAGGCATTGGCCTGAACTTGACTGGAGGAAACCACCTCTTTCTCCTTGACATGCACTGGTAAAGAGAAATAAAAGTTCCATCTCGGGGGATATGTGTAGGGCATGCTGCTGGCTTTCTCACCACGCGTACTGTGATGTCTGATACAACTGCGTTAGGAGGGCAGTGTTTAGCTGAGAGTAAGGGCTAGTGATGGGATGTGGAAATGTGTTTTTACTACAGCCCTCTTCCAAGACACTCTGATTTGTCAGTCACCGCCATGAAATACAGTTCTGTAGGGGTGACAGAAACAGAGGAGGGTAACAGCAATGCAAAGAAGCAGGTATGCAGTCTGTATCACAGAAGGATACTGGGCACTTGGCAGTCCCTGGCTTAACTTCTTACAATAATGGAAACGGTACAGTAATGTCTACAAGGAATTTGTCCTGAAACAAATCAATTGTGTTGAGCACAGTCAGTAACCAGGCATGGCTGCAGTACCTTGGGGTTTTACAGGGCTATGAAAATAGTGCATATGAGCTCCTAAAATTTGTCGTCTCTCATCTAAGTCAGAATCACAATTATTATTTTTTTAATAAATATTGCTCATGGGAACTTACAGAACAAACTAATGTGCTTCAGTACAAAACCAGCTGCTGAGTAGCAGCATTAAGGAGATGTTTCTACAATGTGGAAGCTGGGAGGAGTGGCTGATATGCCAGAAGGCTGTGCTGCCGTCCAGCGAGACCTGGACAGGCTGGAGAGCTGGGCCCAGGGGAACTTCATGGGATTCAACAGGAGCAAGGGCAAGGTGCTGCCCCTGGGGAGGAACAACCTCAGGCACCAGCACAGGCTGGGGCTGCCCTGCTGGGAAGCGGCTCTGCTGAGAAGGCCCTGGGAGTGCTGGTGGGCAGCCAGTGACCCTAAGCCAGCGCTGTGCCCTCGGGGCCAAGAAGGGCAGCAGTGTCCTGGGCTGCATGAACAGGAGTGTGGGCAGCAGGGCGAGGGAGGCCATCCTGCCCCTCTGCTCTGCCCTGGGGAGGCCGCAGCTGGAGTGCTGTGTCCAGTGCTGGGCCCCCCGGTTCCAGAAGGACAGGGAGCTGCTGGAGCAAGGCCAGCGCAGAGCCACAAGGATGCTCAGGGGACTGGAGCATCTCCCTGGTGAGGAAAGGCTGAGAGACCTGGGCTTGTTCAGCCTGNCCCAGAGAGGCTGTGGAGTCTCCTTCCCTGGAGCCATTCCCACCCCTCCTGGACGCGGTCCTGTGCCCCTGCTCTGGGTGTGCTGCTCACGCAGGGGGGCTGGATGAGATGATCTCTGGAGGTCCCTTCCAACCCCTGCTGTTCTGTGATTAAGCCAACAAGTATTCCCTGTAACCGTGTGTCAAACAGAACCATTTCTTCTCTAAATATTCTCGAGCGAAGGCCTCTTTCAATGGAGTTTGCCTTCCTGCTTCACTTCTTCCTCTTTCCTTACCAGCTACTTGGCTTTCTCTGGGTACTAACTATTGGCTGGAAATATGGAGCTCTGTGGAGCAGTGGTCTCATTCATAGAGCTGGCTTTGTGTGAAGGTGTTGCATACTTGTACCAAGGTGAAAGGGAAATACAGTCGGGGTGAATATTGGCAATCAAGCTAGTAAACCTACGGTAACCTGGGAGTTTTACTTCTGCAGAGGAAGAAAAGGGGATGCTCTGGAGACAGGCAAATGAAAGGAGCATAGAGGCTTCAATATTTCAGTTATTCCTGAATGTAAGCCATTTTTTTGTTTTACCTTGCAGGAATCCTTCTCTCGAGGACCAGGCATGTGACCGCATTTACCGAGTGGGGCAGCAGAAGGACGTTGTGATACACAGGTCAGGATTTTCCTTAGCAGTAAATGAGGCTGTTGCTGCTCACATACTGTCTGGCTTTAGTTGATGAGACAAGTCTGAGGCTTGTTTCTTTACTTAAAGCGAGGCACAAGCTCTGACAGTGCGATTGGGGTTTGGGCACCAAGATAGGGATCATATGAAATGTTTCTATGTGGCACTTGCCTGCACATTGCTCTCCTGATAGCTAGCGGGGGTTTATCGTTTTTCAGCCTGTGACTTAGTGGGAATGTCCTGTTCATTCCTGAGAACAATTCAGACACCAAACTATTTCTCTTCTCTTATTAAGCAGAGATTTTTCACCGTGCTGCCGAAGCCTGGACCTTTCTAATGTCACTGACATAAACATGTAGAGCACTTCTAATAAGTGGCAAAGGTGGCTTTTAGAAAAAGCATCTGTAACTTTTAAGTACTAAAGGGCCCGCTTAGTTATTGTAAATGCACAGCAAATTCAGAGAAACTGGAATCTAAAATACGATGCTTTTAGTATCTTTTAGTATAATAGGTGCCATCGGTTGTCAAACAGTAATTACAGGGTTTTGTCACAATTACCGTTGCTTCAGATAACCAAAGCTGAGGCTTAAAGCGCGTCAGACTTTTATCTGAGATGTTATAACATCTGGATAGGAGAACAGCTGCTGTCTGGGCACAGGCCTATTCTGTTAGTCACATGATAGGCTGTTAAATTTAAGACAGACACGTCTTTGGAACTCGCTCGCTTACAGGGGAAGCACTATTGAATGCTGACGCTTTTTCCAGCAGTTGAGACGTTGTGGCTTTGGTTTGTTTCAGGTTTGTCTGTGAAGGAACGGTAGAAGAAAAGATCGTACAACTCCAGAGGAGGAAGAAAGTTCTCGCCCAGCAGGTGCTGTCAGGCAAAGGGGAGGCCTTCACGAAGCTCACTCTGGCCGACCTCAAAATTCTCTTCGGCATCTAGTTATCCTCTACAATATACAACGGAAAGTGATTTTTCTACCTACAAGTAACTGTGCGGACTTTGACAAAGGACTGCTGTTTTAAGGTGGTCATTTATTTTGAACAAATAACTACATTTTTAGTTATCTAAAAACTATCTAAAAACTATCTAAAACTATCTATTTAGTTTACTACTAACTGTTCCAGGAAGAAAAGTTATCAACTTCAGGAATTTGTTTCAATACTGAAATTAAATCAGTTATCCACAGGTTAACAAAGTTATAAATTAAGCTGTTGTTTTAAAACACTTTTGAGTAAATATGAAAACCAAACATGTGCTTGTTTCTTGGTTTCCTACGTATGCGTTTTAGTTAGAAACCTTTCCTCTCCAGGACAGGAGCTGCACAGGCGTAAGCGAAACAAGACCAAGAGAGAGAAGCTCTGACAAGGTCAGAGGCTGGGTGGTGAGGTGGGGTGGGCATGAAGGAAGCAAGAAAAAAAAAAAATTGAGCACGATGCTGTAAGAAGGCTCTAAAAACTTCATAATGTCTAAGTAACAAAATTAAGGAGGGACTTCGAGGAATACTTCGTTTTCTCTTTTGCTCCTTAGGCGGACTTTTTATATCTTGATACAAAAATTCGCAGATACTATCCTTCAAAGGCCGAACCTCCCCGTAAGAGGAAGCGGAGTATCCAGAAAGCTCCCAAAATAAAACTCAATAGCAACAAAGTCACTATTAAGCAGGCATTCTTTATTACAGGGCTGGGCAGCACTGGGGATTGTTCCACCATGAGTGCTCCGCTGATTCGGTAAACTTCCAAAAGTTATATGCTACAAGGTCATACATAATCATAAGGTTTCCGAGAATTCATTAACATATGTAAAGGTTCAATCTACATGCATAATTGTCCTTTTAGTGGTCTTCAGGGTCCTCTAGTGGACTCCGATGGTCTTCCTCACCTGTCCGATGGTTGAACTTTGGGTTTCCGTTGCCTATCATTGAATTAGCTCATCAGTCCTTGGGCCTTGGATTTATCACAGGAGGCTGGCGCCTGTTTCGGCACTGATATCTGGAGTCTATGTTACCAATGAATTTACGAGCTTATTCAAGGTCTCTTCTATCCTACCCAACACCAAGTGGCAATCTTCAAATAACTAACACTATCTTTGCAAGGGAGGAAACCATGAGAGAACAAGGATGCTTACAGGCACTGATGTCCAGAGTCTATGTTATCCATGAATTTACGAGCTTATTCAAGGTCTCTTCTATTTTACCAGGCACCAAAGTGGCAATCTTCAAATAACTAACACTATCTTTGCAAGGGAGGAAACCATGAGAGAACAAAGATGTGTACAATTAGGTCTGAGTCAGGGACTGTCAGGGGCCCAGTCCTTTCAATCTAAGTGAAGAAGCATTTCTCTACCCTGCTCAAAATATTTATTCAAGCAGGGAAGGAGATTTCTGTTAGGTTCCTGTGAAACACAACCCCAATTCCTGATTCTTGTGGGTTTGTTTTTTCTTCCGAGTGCAAACCTTTTAATGTATAGACTATTCTTCCTTAGAAGATTCTCCCATTTTTTAATAGTAGGTGAGGTGCAAGTCCTTGATTAATTGCTTGTGTTCTCTCTGCTATCAGAAGTGTAGGTGCAGGTGAGTGAAGTTTCTAGGCAAATATTTTTTTAGTAGCCGTGCATCTTCCCTGCTCCCGTCTCCCCCTGCTGTGTCCCCGGCCAGTGCTGTACCCGCTGCGGATTCTGGCTTTCTATGGATTCCACTGTTTCTCTGGGGTATGGCACAGTTCCCGTAGGCGCCATACCGAAGCAAGGGCCTTTGAAGAGTTCATGTCTAATGCCAAGTGGTAGGGCGTGACAAGTTACGAGTGCTGGTGAGAAACCAGACGTTGGTCCCTGTATGGTTGCTCCCGGTGGAATAAGATCATGGCCTTTGGGTAGCGTTCTGAGCGAAGCAGGGATCTGTTTGCAGATCAGCGCCTCCTGTTAGCGCAGCAGTGTCCCGGTGCAGTATGAGGCGGCTCTGCCAGTCCTTTCTCTTCCCTGCCCTGGCGTGATGCGCGAGTGGAGCTGTGGGATTACTTCAACTTACTGCGCCAGGTACAGGGGCCGGAGGGCACAAAACCAGCAGTTTGGGTTTGGGGTTTTTTTTGTGCATATGTCCGTAAATTATTTTGGTTTGGATGTTTGCCGCAGCAGAACTTGGGTTATATTTGCTGCTCTGGAGTTCACGTGCGCTCTGGTCTGAGCTCCTCTCCCTTTCCTTGGAGCGACTGTTAGCCAAGCAGGTTTCCCTCCTTAAGGTGTCTTAAACTATTGCTAAATACAGCTTAAAGTGGCCTCTTGCACACCTCATCCCTTCGTTCTGTGTCTTCCTTTGGCTGAACACAGCTGCAGTCTCAATGCCCTATAACTGTTAGGTCTAGCGGATATTGCCATGGGGATTAATTGCTTTTTTTTCTATTTGTGACAATCAGCTTAGTTCAGCAACATTGTGAAGCTGTAGGTCCAGCGCATACCTCTAGACACCACCTTCTGAAAGAGCAGATTAGCGCAGCTAGGAGAAGTGAACGGCGAACAGAACGGCGAACGGGCGCCTTTGGTGTTCAAGGTCAAGTTTTTAAAGGAACTTTCTTGGGGAGGGGGAAGTGGTTCGACTTCGGTTGGCACTATTATCTTCCCAGCTGAGCAAAAACGTGTCTCAAAGCACTAAATAGCGTTAGCCCGTGTATAACCAGGTACTTGCATTTCGCTGCAACACGCAAAGGTCGGGGCCTTGTTTCTTTACAGACTAGAAATTTCACTGTTAACACTTAGTATCAAGAAGATCGGGGGTTCTTTTTCCACTCCTTTGTCAAAAAGCAGTCTGCCTTTGCTTCCACCTGTCCTGACACCTCCTGCAGGCTCCTCAGAAGCAAAGCAGAACAAACCCCACCGCCCCCTGCTCAGAGTTGACGGAGGGGAGCCAGCGAGGCGCCCGGTGGGTCCCACAAGCCCCAGCAGCGCCCGCCTTCGCCTGCGGTCACGCACGGTGGGACCCAACAGCGTGTGCTTCAGGGTGGTGCGGAGGGCCCGGGGCAGGGGCCGGGGGCAGGGGCTCGGGTGCAGGGGGCAGGGGCCGGG
>VZTV01029387.1:21124-31790 GCA_013400875.1 Anhinga rufa
GGTGTCCGGCGGCGGCCCCTGGGGCTGGGCGGGGGGGGTCCCCCGCATCCCGCTCCTCGTTAGTATAGTGGTGAGTATCCCCGCCTGTCACGCGGGAGACCGGGGTTCGATTCCCCGACGGGGAGGGCGCGTCGCTTTTTTCCCCCCCCCCACGGGGAGCGCTCTTCTTCCTCCTCCGCTTCCTCCTTCTCCCCCCGCCGGAGCCGCGGCCGCGCCGTGGGCGGGAGGGAGGCGATGGGGACCGGCTCCGTGTCCCCGTGTCCGTGTGC
Source organism: Anhinga rufa (assembly GCA_013400875.1). Lineage (NCBI taxonomy): Eukaryota > Metazoa > Chordata > Aves > Suliformes > Anhingidae > Anhinga > Anhinga rufa. Next base: position 21,394 of record VZTV01029387.1, read on the forward strand.
GGCCCTGCGCAGCCGCTCCGTGCCGCCGGGAAACGCCGCCCGCGGACCGGGGTGGGGCGAGGTGGGGTAAGGGGGCACGGGAAAACGACAGTTTTTAAAGCCTCCGTTTTAGCAATTCTGGTCATAGTTATTAACGCCCGCCCTGCTCTGCCAGAGGGGCCTGAAGCGACCCGTTTGTAGGAGGAGCGGGCGGGGGGCCCGCCGGAGCAGCCCGCGGCAGCGGTGCCGCCCGCGGCGGGTCCGTGGGAGCGCGGGAGTGGCGCGCAGGCGGGGCTCTCTTACCGGCGGGCCGGTTAGCTCAGTTGGTTAGAGCGTGGTGCTAATAACGCCAAGGTCGCGGGTTCGATCCCCGTACGGGCCACTCCTTTTTTTCCCTTGGAAGGGAGAAAACTGGTGGCTTTTACTGAATGCTATGGTTTTTTCCCCCTTCTTTTTGAGGAGGAGGCGTAACACGGAAACGAACACGGCAGCCCGAGGGGGAAGCCTGACTTCGGTGAGCAGAGGGCAGCGAACGCGGGCCGGCCCGGCCGGGCGCCGAGGCACCGCCACCTGCGGGCCGGGAACTCAGCCGGGGCGATGTCGTACCACGTCCCGGCGGGAAGTGTAGTCGCCGTCACCCCGCTCCTCGTTAGTATAGTGGTGAGTATCCCCGCCTGTCACGCGGGAGACCGGGGTTCGATTCCCCGACGGGGAGAAGGTCCTATTTTTTCCTCAGCTAGACCCCGGCTGTTGGGGGTGTGGGTGGGTGTGGAATTGGGACACTCCCCCCCCCCCCCAGCTTTTCCCCACAGGGTCCTCGATGGGGTTCGTGCCGCGGGGCAAGGGGTGGAAAGGACAATGAGTCCTGGGCTGGGAGGAGCATGAAGTGGTATTTAGAGGTCCTCCAGGCAACACCTGACAGCTTCCTGATCTGTGCCCAACCTTCCCAGCAACAGAGCTGGCCCGAGGCAAGTTGCTATTCTGTCTTGATCACAGCTGAGATGTGCAGCGCTGAAAGATTTTCTCCTTAAAATGGATAGCCAGCCTTCCACTCTCATCAGGCGAGACAGGGACCCCAACCCAGAATCTCCCAGTTACCCATCAGCCACATCATGCTACCACAGTACCTTTTAAGACACCTTCCCCTTCTCAAGCCCACGTAGATAGCCTTAAAAGACCCATAGTTAAGCACCACCTTTTTCACAACTTCCTTTAAGGTTTAAAACCATATCCAATATTCACTTTATTCTTTAAAAAAATATTTCTAAAACATCCCAACATCTTCTCAGAGTAAGCAGTGCTATTTAGGCACAGATAATGCTTTCATTCCACTGGGAGAACACTTCACAGTAGTTTACCAGTTTGCAGTCAAACAAATCAGTTGAAGAAGTTCTTAAGCATGCACAGTAGTCCTGTGAGGTTATTGCCAGTCCTTCACCAGGCAACATCAACAGGGGGTGATAATAGTAGCTGATCAATCTTAAAGAATTATTTCACATATTTGCAAGTTATAACAAGTCTACAGCATTACTAAGGCACCAGGTAAGAGTATAAATAACTTTACTAAAACGCCACGCAACGGCAATTTGAATGAGCTGGTTTGCAGGCGTTCCAGTTCTTTCATAATGGCTCAGTGTAAGCAATCCATCTTGTTCACAATCCATATCAGTGCACCCAGTCTTTGGGATTGCGCAGAACCTCCAGGATTTCTGCTTCTTTCGAGCTCTTGGGAGGGGTGTGCATGTACTCCCACCTGCAGAGAGAAGGGAAACTCACTCAGACTGCCTGGCTGGCTGCCACCTCTCCCACACCAGGCTGTGTTTGGGCTCGAGCTGCCTTTTCTGAGGATGCAAAGCTACATACACAGTTGATACTCTTGCATAAAGTCGACAGATACGTCTACAAATCATTGAGTTCAGTAACAAAAAAAAAAAGTAACACTGGAAGAGGCAGGAGAAATGCTAGCTTATCTCTTTCCCAACTTCTGGAAAGGCTGGAAGAACAAAGGAAAAAGAAAGCACAATGCCCCCTACCCCACAATCCATGCAGGTTTATCTGCAAAGATCTTTTAGCAGTCTCTTGTGACACACTAGCGTCACAAGGAAGACAAGCCAAAAAAGAACCCAGACAAAAGACAGCGAGGACCTGAGTCCTAAGGGGAATCACCGGCTTCAAGTTTTATCATTTGGTCCTGACGCAGTATTTTCTGTTGCCCAGGGCAAGTTTTTCCAGAACCTGGACTGGAAGCGCTACAAGTCCTTGTTGAATCTTGGTTTTAAAAACAAAGTTGATGAGAGACCACTTTTTATTGAAAAAGCAATTAAGAGGCATGACAGAGGAAGGAAAGTGTCAGCAGTAACAAAGGAATGGGTACAACCTTTTTCCATTTTTTTTCTCCCAGGAAGGAGCCATTCATGCTGTCGAGTGAGCTATTTATGTTGACGAAAACAAGCAAAACCAATCATCCCAGCCATGAAATCAAAAGTGCTACACCAGCAGATGAGGAGGGACACATCCGGCGTTGGCAGTGGGATGAAGCTATATGGTGTGACCGGGACTGCCATCATGGTTAAGGGGCAGCAGGCAAAGGTCAGTTACCCTAGCAGAGGGAGATCACTAATGGAGTCTTATGAAAGTCATGAAAGGGCATATGCTCCTCAGCACCTCTAAAAGCAACGTAAAAAGGGGTGTAAGCAGTACATGAAGTTTGCTGATATTGCAAGATTAAGCCAGATCGGTTAAAACCTAAAAAGGCAGTTGAAAAAGAGAGTTAATATCAAGCCAAGCAACTGAGCAATGAAATGGGAGGTGAAATTCACTGTTGATTGATCTAAAGTTATGCACACAGAAAAAAAGTTACGTATGTGTTGAGAGACTGAGTTAACTTTTATTGCCCAGAAAAGATCTTGGCATTTTAACAATTCTAGGAAAAAGCCAGCTCAATACTTAGCATCAGTCAAAACCAGCAAATGGCATATTAGGATTATGAAAAGAATAAGGAACTGAAACATAGTTGTGCCGCCGTATTAATCAGCAGCACACCTGCACCTTAGATACACACACACAGCTTATGTTGTCTGGTCCTTATCCCCAGTTCAGAAAGGGCATAGAAAAGTTAAGCCTAGAGAAAAGTGGCAAATGCGATCAAAGGTACGGAACAGCTACTGTATAAAGACTGAAAAGAGGGGGACTTGTCAGCCTGGAAAACAGACAATGAAAAAACCAGAAGCCTGTAAAATAAGAACTGTTTTGGAGAAAATGAACGGGAAGAAAAGCTGGTTACTCACTGAAAAGTTCAATGAAGTCATCAGGTGCGAGTAGAAAACAAAGAGGCACTTTTTCACAGAACACACAGTTAAACTGTGGAGACTCCTTACCACGGGTTTGTCAGGACTGCCATAAGCTCGTATGGTTTCAAAGAGCTACTAAACAAAAAGCTATGGAGCGAGCAGGGGAAATCTATCAAGAGGTACTAAGTTCAAAAAAAATACCACTTTTGGTTTTGGTCAGAAAATATCAAGGCTGTGCTCTAGATACTTCTATCATTACTGGCAACTGCACGAGTGTAGTGGACCAGAGAAGCATCTGCATGTATGTGGCTAGTTCTTGTATCAAGCATGAACTAACCACTGTTAAAGGAACCGGACACCAGGACAGAGCTTTGATTTAATCCTATGAAGCATATGAATAAGAATAGCGCCTACCTGCAACTCCACGTATCTATGCCCTTACCTTGCAGTCAGCGGCAGAGACATAAGAATGCTTTCAATTCTTGATCCTGGTGTCAGGAGGCCAAACTTTGTACCCCTGTCATAAACCAAGTTGAACTCCACGTACCTGTGGGGAGTGAAGAGATGCAATGGAAAAACAAGTCTATTATTAGGAGTTTCTTGTGCCTTCTTCAACTAGCAGATGTCAAACAAAACCAGCCTGTCTTTCTGCTGTGTTGGGTGCCAGAGTGAACCCTGGTTTGGGGTCAACTGTTCTCTAGCATCCTTTGCACAGAACACAAGTGTGACCCTGCCACTCCACAAAGCACAGGCAGTAACAGAGAAGAGCAGACAAACTATTCAAGGAGAGCATTCTGCACTGTGCTCTACTAGCCTACTTCTAGGCCTCAACCCTGCTGGCAAGCTCCACGAAGTTCAGCTTGGTTATGCTGGTACTCCTTTTTGTGGTACAGTCAGACGTAAGAGGAGCTTTAAAGGAACTGGAAATGACCACAGAAAAAACTCTACTGTGCAGTCCTCCATGCTGGAAGAGGCATAAGCAGCAAGGTCAGAGCAAGATTTTCTGTGTCTTGAGGAAGAGTTAAAAAGCAGCGGAAGTCGGACAGCTTCAGAGTGCTGGCTGGGACTTGTAAGTGCCAGAGAAGACAGTTTTCTGCCCCCAGCAGTGGTACAGCACTGCACGGAGCAGTGGCAATTCAGCAGGGGTAATCTTAGTAACCAGTACTGAGGTATTCGTACTTAAGAGAGTTACGGGAAGGGAGGAGCACCTTCTCTGTTTGCAGAAATGGAGAACTTAGCCTAGCCCAGTAACCTGCAAACAGATGCAGGGAAAAGCAGGCCTCATGAGCTGGTCCTGGATGCAACCTGAAGAAGCTATTTCCCCTTACAACCTTAGCAGGATCCTGAAAGGCCGACTCTCCCAGGAGTAACCTCATCAAATTAAGCATATGTGCTTATTTGAATAATTGCTGCAGGCCAGTGGGCTAAACTTGAATGCCTATGCCTCCTCTATGCTGCTCTCACAGCTATCTCTGCAGCAGAGGCAGAAACGAAAGACTCCCCAGTTCTGCACAAAGCACATGTATTCTCATTTCTCCATATGCTTACACAATCACAGGACATAAAGGGGTACAACTGTATCTACCAATGTACTTAAGCTTTTGCAGAATTAACAGTTGTTCATGTTAATAAGAATCCTTAAAAGTCTTTTAATTGACTGACTTTGGACTGTGCCAGAAAAACAAAACCCCTCTGTATCTTTATTCCTTTACAAAGAGTTCACTGCATCCTCATTTCAATGCCTCATTTCAAGATCAGGCAGAATAAATATGTATGTAAGAAGCTGAACATACTCTTGGGTACAGTTATTCCATGACTCTCTGGGGTTTAGCTTCATTACTGAATAGGAAGCACAACTCCCTCACACTTATGTTCCTCATGTCATGGGGCAGTTCTGTATCCCGCATCGCTGGGCTGTGGGAGAGGCCGGGACTTGGGACACTGTGCACCCCTTTGCCTGTTACAAAGCAGCAGCTTATCTTGGGTTTTGAAGGAGCTGCAGGGAAGCTTTGGTATGGGTTGCTTGTGCTGCAGCGCGGGAGAGCGGGGGATACAGATGAAGGTGTGTTAGTACCTTCTTTGTGCCCTCCCCAGCATCTAGCATTGGATTTCAAAAGTAGTTCTGTATACAAAAACACTGAAATCCTCTGGCAAGCTTTAGAGCACTTGGGCAAACTTAGCCCTCACCACAACAGGACATAAACCCTGCAACCATGAAGAGCTAGCTCATTCTTTTCTCGCCAGTGTAATCCACCTCCCATACATTCTTTTGCTCCCTCAGTACTCACCGTCCTCTCCGAAGCTGCTGCCATAGTTTCTCCTCTGGCGTGAAGGAGTCATGGCAGTGCCTCTTCACAATGGGAATGTAACAAGGCACAACAGCTTTGGCACAACTCTTCACAAACTGGAATACTTCCTCCTTGGAGGGAGAGTCCACGTCGTCAAAGAATATGCCTCCAATCCCTCTTCGCTCGCCACGGTGCTTGATATAGAAGTAGTCATCACACCTAGAAGAGGTAGCAGACAATTATCAGTATGGTCCACAATATTCAAAGAAATGAACAGAACTCCAAACAGTTACGTGGCACAGGACAGCACGAGTGAAGTATTGATGAAAAGTCAGTTCCCACAGTGCCGGGTGCCGCACCATCTCACTGACTGCTGGGAGCCAGGACGGTGCAGCACCGCCTGGAAAGCACTCCTGTGTTCACTTACAGTAAAAGCTCTGATTAAACGGTCTCCGCAAAGCTACGTATCACTGCACAAGTCACTGAACACGTAACACTCAAACACCATGGCAGATGCTTCCATGTGGAGTCATCCAATCCAGATCCTCTACTTACGAGGAGGAGGGACACCCAATTTCAAAACTTCACCCTAAAAACTCCCTCTAGACTTCCATTTCCAGAATTATATATAGATCTCAAGTTATTTGCACAGCTGTCAGATGAACTCAGAATAAACTTGGAAGATAATTTCTTTATTCTTTTTGCCATTCTAGTGAAAGAATTGGTTTTTTGCATCAAAACTAACCCAAGACCAGCTTTCTAGCCACCGTCACTTGAGAAAAAAAAATAAAATCAAAAATGAGTCAGCCTTCCTTGGAAAAAGGCTTTTTAATAGTCAAACTTGGAAGATGGAGTCACTCTAGCAGTGGCTTTTCATGGCTCACATTCAAGTTTATGAAGGAGTAAGTGCAGCTTATCCTACAACAGGGAGGCAATTAATCTCTTTTGTATTTACGGGGAGTACGTAGGCATGCAATTACTATAAATTAGCTGATTCATTGTATCCACACCCTGTCTTGCCTATAGTTGCTTGCTTGGGCAAGTCTTCCTGTGGGGGAGAAACAGAAGGGCAGTAGGAAGCAGAAACCATCCACAGCAAGGAAACCCTTTAGGACTAGTTTTCCATGCATGTATCCATCCACAGTTGCTGTTCTCAAGCAATATAAATGGCATGGCCAGCGAGAGAGATGTGAAGATATAACCGATAACCTATGCTATTTGTTTTTTTCCACTGGGATGATCAGCTTTTTTTTTTTTTCCTATAGCAGCAGGAAGAGTTAGGAAAAAAGGGTGAGTCAGAAATGCAAAAGAGAACAAGCCTGACAAAAGTCTTAAAGCTAGATCTGGAAGGCAACTTGGTAAACATAGCAAGCACTTTTATGTTTGAGAAAGGTTGGAAAAGGGGCAGTGTTAATTAGTAGAAGCTCAGAGGGGATCCGCACTGCTCCGGCGGTGAGAACCGCATGCCCCCTGCTTACAGCAAACGCTCATGCTGGGACTGGGAGAACTGCCTTAGTCCATGGGATACAATTAGTCCTCCCCTGAGCTGCCCTCAGACTAAGAAGAGGCGTCCTCCTCTCGGACCCCCTGCAGCTGGCATCACTAGCCTACTTACGCTGCAAACAATCGTAGCATTAAGGCAGACACTCTGAACTACCATGCAAAAATTCCTCAGAGAACAAGAGGTTCTAAGATATGCTTCTTTACTAAGCGGTTCACACCCGAGCTACATTATCTCACCCATTTTATCGCCTGTCCTCAGACAAGACCTGGTAGCCCAACAAAAGGGTAACCCCTCCTTCCTGGATACCACGGCCTGTAGCAGATAGGATTATCAGACACAGAGCAGCAAGCCCCCACTGAACAGTGAAGGATCCCATCGCCTGGATCTCCACAGTTCTCGGCTCAAGAAGAACAAGTTTGCATCTTTAGAGAATATGCTATCGAGCTCTCAGAGAATGTGTCACTGGAAAAGAAGTACGGCTCCATCAAAACAATGAAGCTTCTCCATTAAACACAAGCTCCTTTACCTACCTAGCAAAAAAAAAAAAAAAAAAGGTAATGAAGGTCAGACTGAGGGCAGAAAAACTGGAATGGGATTTTCAGAATGGCCCAGGAGCTCGCACTAAAGTCGTGCACATTTACCGTGAGCTCACTGTTAGCAGAATTAGTGCAAGGCCCCGGGGTAAAAGTCTTGTCCTAGTTTAACACCAGAGGCTAAGAGGAATTTTTAAGTTGCCTAGTGAAGTCTCTGCCTTACAAAACCTTGTAAGTCAGCTTGATTTTTATTCGGGCTATAGACTTATGATCCTCTGATTTTAAAAACTGAGGCCTCTGTAAATAAGAGGTTGTTTTAGACTACGTTTTGTCCCAGCACACATTTGCTGATTTTCATCTGATGCTTTTTGAAAGGCGGCAGAACCTACTGTGCCTACAGTACCCTGAACTGGCAATAGTCAGCGCCGCCTTCTGCTCCCACCAAAGGAACCCAAGCGCATCTCTCCCCACATACCATTTCTTGTACTTGGGATACAGCTTCAGATCGTGCTTGTCACAGGCTTCTTTCAGCGTCTTGTGAAAATGAACAGCATCCTCTTCATTCAGGTAAGTTGGGGTGAGGTCGGTCCCACCACCAAACCACCACTGTTTCGTTCCTACAGGAGAGGGGCAAGCAGCAACAGTTTTCTTTTAAGCTTCCAAAACAAACACGTTGCTAGTGGTTCACCAAGAACTAACAACTCCTTTTACAATACACAACTAAATCATTATTCAGTGGCGTTCCTAAACGTCAAATCGTGAAAAATCTGAGTTCAAGGCAGTGTGACGACCAGTGACTTCAGGAAAACATGAAGCAAATTTCAAAGCACTGAAAACCATATGTTTGGTATTTTGGACCACTGACCCTGACTACAGGATATCAGTTTCACAAGATGGGCTGGCAGCTCCTGTTCAAGAATCCAGAAACATTTCACTGCATGCCAACGAAAGGAAACATCCTTATTAAATCTAGGGAAGTAATTGACTAGAAACGATCCATAATGCTCTGGCAAAATAACTGAAAGAAAACTCTCCGAGCTTCTGACAGTACCTACGCTGTCACAAGGTACGGATAGGCTCTCAGCGTTGGACATCCCAGCCTGGAGTCCCGCTTCTGCCAGCGGCAAGTTGCAGAAACACAGGGGAAAAACCAGCACAGCACACATAGAGATCGACGTTTGTGACAGTACGTCCTCCCAGCTTCCAAGGCAAAGGCGCATCCTGACCAGAACGCTCGGCAGTCCTTCACAGACCTTTCTTCTACTAAATTCTAGACTCGCTTCTTTGAACGTGTTCTACGCTTATTTATAACCTACTACACTTTCAAGTCTGAAACCCCTGGCGTGCGCTGCAAAAAGCAAACTGCAAACGCCTTTACTGTGCCGGATGCACGCATCACACTGATTTTACAGGCGGACAGATGGAGGCCCAGAGGTTGGGAGATGCAGTGCTACGCAACAGACCCTTGGCGCAGCTGGGAACACCACCGGACTGGTTCTTAACCCCCTACCCTAGCCACGCAGTCCTGCTTCCTTCACGTGGAGTCGTGCGTTTCATACGTACTACATCGGATTAAAATGCTTACCGTCTGCTTCTTCAATTTCAAAGTATCTGTAGTTGAAGTGCATGGTCGGAACGTGAGGGTTCTTTGGATGGATGACAGAGCTCACACCCATGGCGCAAAAAGGCAGTTTCCCTAGAGAAAAAGATGCACAGAACAAAAACCTTCCGTTTTTCAAACAAATTCATTTACTTTCATTTAAGGAACATCACTATTTTGCCTTAGGTTCTAAGCTACCGTTCCACTACCAAAAAATTTCTCAAGTTGGGTCACCGTAATTATTAATTAATGTTCAATTCACTTCTCATCCACGCGCTTCTGCGCACCTAATGAAATGCTTTTGTGGTTATTTGTCCTAAAATACGGTATGTTAGAGCACCCATTAGATGAAGACTGCTTACAACATAAGGCGCTGCTACGGCTTTCCGCCACCCCTAGTCCTCAGAATTACCCTTGGCTACACGAACGTGGGCTGAATCCCCTTTAGCCGCCAGGTCTTTTTGGTTCTCTCCCTCCACCTCTTTGGTACCCGACTCCTGTGCCGCCGTTTCGCTGCCGAGCTACAGCCTCCCGTGCCTACACCGCATCGCTTAAAGCGGCGAGACCGAGGGAGGAGCGCTCCGATACCCAGTTTTTTAGGGCTCCGCAAGCCCACCTGCCAGGCTCACTGGCGGGAAAGCACCGCGATGCTAAACGACACCTTCCCCGGAGCGCTGATGGCGCCGGCCTTCCTCCCGTTCTGCCCACAGGCCAGACCTCGCTGCCAAAGCACCCGCAGGGGAACGCTCGCTCGCTCGGGCCCCCAGCCCCCCGCCGCACACCTTACCGTCTTTGGCCCTCAGAGACTTCCCCCGGCTCCGCATCTGCCGCGCTGCCTCCTCGGACAGGAGCCCGAAGACGACGGACACGTTGACACCCGCCTTCTCGAAGACGTCGCCGTCCTGCAGCACGCAGCTGATGCCGCCGCCGCCTGCCAACGCCAGCGTCACCCCGCGCCGGGCCGGCCGGGCCCGGGGCGGCCCCCCCGACCCCCGTACCTTCCTTCCGCTCCCAGGTGTCGACGGCGAAGGCGGCGCCGGGGTCGAGGGCGGCCAGGGCGCGGCACACCTCCGCCTGCGTCTCCATGATGAGCAGCTCCATGCGGCTCCGCAGCTCCCGCCGCCGCCGCCGCAGCTCCCGCAGCCCGCTCACCGGCGGCGCCATGAACCGCTGCCGCAGCTCCTCCTCCTCCCCCTCCTCCTC